>JAHWFP010202658.1:6516-33484 GCA_023313725.1 Lithobius niger | reverse complement strand
TTTTTTTTTTTTTTTTTTTTTTTTACTTCGAAAGACGTGAGTTTGAATTTGGAGTCAAGCAACGTTACTACATTTGCGCTAAGAGTTGCGTTTCTGGCTAACAAAAGCAAAACATCCCCATAAAACTGCATCTAAACCAAAATGATAAGCACAGGTAAGTTCCAAGAACTGAGAAAATCCCATCATCACTAATGGCTTTTCAAGTTCTTCCCATCACAGTCACCCACTTTGGTGAAGACCATATACGGCTGTTTGCAATAGCCACACCGTATCATGGTGAACCTCAGGTTTGAATCCTTTGGGGATTTTCATGAAGGTTTTGCAATCCAACGAACCACACACTGGATATCCAAATCAACATTTGTCCACTTCAGAATGGATACCAATAATACATAAAAGAATCTAACCTAAAACAAAATTCACAACTGGGCTGAATACTCCATCAAAATCCACACCGCTTGCTTGACAAAACCCCCGAGCTACTAGTCGGAAGCGGAAACGTCTAACGCTTCCGTCGGTATTCTTCTACTTTGTATATCCATTTACATCCCCACTTCCATATCGATAGTTCCATTAACCTCTATGTACCCCTCTTTTCTTAAAGGACGCAACACCGTCTCCCATGGACCGTTCCCATTCACACTTGTGAGGAGAGGCAATGGCTTCTGCATAGGTAATTGGCCCAACAATACACACGTACGCCGCAGCATCACTGAAATCAACAGGACTATCCTGCCCACTAGTGGATACAGTTCCGAAATCAGGTGTTCGTCTACCCCTAAAATCGAACAGTGGTTCAAACTGACATCCCCGTTCTACACAATATTATTTGACATCATTAACACTGCGGAACATAATTCCATCTGGGGTCTGATAGTACACATCCAACCTACCTACCCTTTGCCCCGTCTGACGGACTACTACTTCCCTACACCAATACCGATAATCTAAAGGAGCCAATATGGGGGAGGAGCCTACACTATTACTACGAATGAATGGTCGTGGAGGAACTTCTTCAATGGTTAGTGGGCCCTCAGTCTTATCTTCGGCTTCTACCCTAGAATTACCATCCGATTCCAACTCTGTACCCGAACTAAGTCCCTTTCCATAGTTAAATGTAGTTGCACTTAGACTGGGTTGGGCACACTCTGAGGCCTATACTGCAAGGACCTCTTCTCCCTCCCCATAACTTAACCTCATCAACTGTCATGTTTAGTGGCAACGACCAAGTAAGTTTGGGGATTCCACTCTATATCCTACTGTGTCTACCGCATAGCCAATGAATACCCCCTCCCAGCGTTAACGTCAAGGGTATCCCTTCCCGGCTTATGGAACTGTACATAACACATTGCACGAGGTCTTCGTAATGTCTGACTGATACACCTCGATCAAACCATAATGTACAAGGGACCCCAAAGCCTAAGTATGAGTGAGGGTACCCATGCTTCAGGTAGGTGAACGTACATACAAATTCTGCCCAAGATTGCGTGGCAGAGAAGTCTCGTGAAGTATTGCACGTACCCCTTCTAACAACGTGCGGTTAAATCGCCTAGCGATTCCAGCCATAGCTGGTGAGTAGGCATTGGTTCGCTGGTATCTGATACCCAACCTACATAATCACAAAATTCCATACCTCGGTCCGTGCGAACATTTACAAAGATGAGGCTAAATTGTCTGTCACTTCTGGCACGAAGTCAACAAACGTTTGAAACGCATCGCTTTCCTTAGCGATGGGAAACACCCATGCATAACGAGAATAATCATCAAGTAAAGTAAGCACATATCGACAATTACCCAAGGATACCGTGCGATTTGGTCCCCAAACATCCATGTGAAGGAGCTCGAGGGGCTTCTTACTCTGAAAAGCACCAATACCCTTAAAACTGGCCCTAGTCGATTTGGTTACCTTGCAGACCTCGCACTGAGGAGAGTTAGGCTTCACTCCTAGTATCCATGTACCACCTTGGAGTTATGTAAATTTAACAGGCCCAATTTACGCTGATGACCGAGCCTCGAGTGCCAGGTTTCCACAGAAACCGACTTAATTGGATTTAACTTCAACATGTACCTTAAAGTACCCCTTCTGATTCATACTTAAGCCAAGGGAACTCGTACTCGAACCAGATGAAGAAGCTACAGCTCCATTCACATGTTTTTTGTTTGACCGTATGAGACAATGCATACACCATACAACTTGTTTGCGATTCGCCAAAAAAAAATTGGGCATAGTGGCCCCGTCGCATATAGCGGCCAGACCCCAAAGAGCATCAGAATCACCCCGCCACTCAACCTAAGGACCCAAGGAAGAGAAGACAGTCGAAGGCAAAAGGAGGGGGGAGAACCCAACTTCAAACCCATAAAACTAACCGTCCAAGTTGCCAAACTCCAGTGAGACCATGTCTTGATGCACACCGCAGGAGCCAACGCAGCTGCCATGCCAGGACCAAAGAAATGTAGAGGCAATAACGATTAATGTAAACATACCCTAACATATCATAAACACATAGGCCTATGGGCAAACGCCCATGGAGACACTCACCATACCGTCGGCGACACATGACGACTGCGCAGCGACACCTGGCGACATGTGACACCATCGAAGTGACAACTGGCAACAGAACGGCGACAATGTGTCTCGCTGCGTCAGCGTCATAACAGCTACTTACCCTGGTGACAACTGGCTACAGAACGGCGACAATGCGTCCCGCTGCGTCAGCGTCATACAGCTACTTTCCCTGGCGACAACTGGCTACAGAACGGCGACAATTTGTCCCGCTGCGTCAGCGTCATAACAGCTACTTACCCTGGTGACAACTGGCTACAGAACGGCGACGATGTGTCCCGCTGCGTCAGCGTCATATAGCTACTTTCCCTGGTGACAACTGGCTACAGAACGGCGACAATTTGTCCCGCTGCATCAGCGTCTAGTAGCTACTGAGTGTCGCCGATGGTGCTACACACGTGTTGCCAGTGGCGACAGCGTGGGTCCGGTTAAAAACCGGCTTCAATTTGCACCCCTCGGCTCAACCAGCGTTGCAATTATGTCCAAACGCGGCACTTGCAACTTTTTTTTTTTTTTTTTTTTGCTGGGATAGTCGGACCACGGACAGCGCCCGTGGCCGGCTTTTTACCACTCAGTGTAGGAACCGCACCGCTATTTTCCCCACCGGGAGCGGTCGTCCTATTCATCCTCTCAACACCACTGGTTTTCAACTTACCGCCACTGTCGGCCACGCACCTAACGCCCGCCATCGGATCGGCACGGACCTGCCTTAAGGGACGGTGACAACTCCACTGGCTCACTCTACAAATCACCATCTGCTTGAAAAAAATGGTATTTCAACACGAACATCCCGGGGAAGAACGGGAGGCAACGACGCCTCCGTAACCACGAATCACAAAAGCTTCATTCTCGGCCGCCATCTTGCCCTCGGCAACGACCGGCCGACATAAAACACCGCCGGCATGGACGTATCCGTTAAGCCTACCGACTACCGACCTTTGCCGTGATTCGATCTCGTTCCCACCGTGCTGCTTTCCAATAAGCCGCTCGTCGGATCCACTTCTTGACATCGAAGTCCGTTGTTGTAGTCCATAATACGCGTTGGTTAATTCGCGAAGCACGCAGTAAAAACTCGCACAACCATCCACGATGGAGTGCTCGAAAAGTGATGCGGTTGGACTGGTGGGGGCGCTGACGTCGGTAAGGACGTGCAGCGCCGCCTGGCGGCAGTGGAGAAAAGCTTAGGGAAAACATAAAAAAGGGGGTTTTTAGTTCATAAGCGAGCAGTAAATAGCGTAAAAAGGTGGTTTTAGCAATATTACTGAAGGTAAGTATTTGCAGGAAGTAAGAAATTTTAAAATTTGGCTTGTTATTTTTAATTTTTTTTTCCCGGTGAAAAGGGGGCGAGTAAAGCAAATTTTTTCTCCGCCTTGCACTACTTTAAGTTTGAGTTGCTCCAACACAATTTAAATCAAAGGACTACTACTGCATGAGATCAAGTATTTATGGATGACTTGATGACATGAATTGCAAATTTGAATTGCAAGTGAATTGCGAATTGGAAAAAAAATTCAGTTTCATCTTACTACAGGCACTCTACAACTGCACGGTAGTGTTGGGCGGTACCCGAAATTTTTGTGACGGTGCCGGTACCAGCCTAGGTACCGCGGTACTCGGTATTTAACGGTTCTTAAAATTTGGCGGTATATCCTTCGGTACCTCCGGTACCAACGGTATTTTTTTTTAAGTAGCCTAATCAAACTAATTAAGGTTGGAAATGGAATCCTCAATTTCATTGACGTAGCCCCTTCCCCCCTTCCAAAAAAATACACATAAAAAATAATCACCAAGTAGACTACTGCCCTCAATTTTATTTTTCGGCTGGTTCTTGCTCTGGTTGTAGCATCTAAGTTACAGAAATTTGGCTCCACTTTTGAACATTGTTTAGAATTCCAATTTTACCATTGTTGATCTTTAACTGATTATTACACTGCTTTGAGCCCTACAACACAAGGACTGACTGAACTAATGTTATAATTTTAGCGCCTTTTTTCATATTAAAACAATACCGGTATTTTAACAAGGCACGGTATTTGGTACCGTTGCATTTTTGGTACCGCGGTATACCGTGAGAACCGGTATACCGCCCAACACTACTGCACGGTTTATTTAGCCAACCATCCACTCACGGGTAGCATTTCTACAGAAACGAGCAACCTCCGTTAGGTAGAAATCGTCCGGTACGATTGGCTCAAAATTGTTCATCAGTGTTCAACATAAACAATAATTTCGTTATTTTCTTTTTTATGTAGCTAGTTATGGTTCGTGACAACTAAGGACACAAATTGTTATTTTTTAAAGTTTTGCTGTCTCATCAAGACATAGGTTTTGCGATGACTCGTAAGAGGAATCAGCTGGCGTTGTAGTCAGATTGGCTGGCCGCTTCCTTTTGGAGGGAAGATAATGGTGTAGGCAATTTGTTTTAATGCGTACTAATAAAAATAACTACTGGCAACTAAATGAATATATGTGGGGCTTTGATCGGGGTTTTGTTTGGTTCGAGATAACAGCTTGTGTGTTTAAACGTTTTGAAAATGCGATAATTAAAAACTGAAATATTTCTAATGCAAGTTCGGAAATTTGGGGCCCTCTTTTGACCCCCCCCCCCCCCCCCCGCCTTGCGGGGGCTACACCTACAGCCCTGGCCACTTATAGAAGTCGAAAGACCAGTCATCAGATCACTTCGACAGGCAGAAAAGAGGGACTTCCAACTCAAGTGCAACACTATCAAAGAGCAAGTTCACGCGGAAGAAATGACCGACCTAAACACATTCTGAGATATCTCCAGAAAACGAAGAACTATAAACTCCATTACCGTAAAACAAACTTGAAGGCAAGTTTTTTCTCAGACGCAGATTGGGCTTCCGACATCAAAGGTCGTACAGTGGATACACCTGTATTCTCGCCGGAGCAGCTATCTCCTGGCGAAGCAAGAAGCAAGAGTCGACAGCACTATCAACAGCGAAAGCTGAGTACATCACTATGTGCCATGCAGCGAAGGAAGTGTTGTGGTTAAAGAATTTCTTAAACGAAATTGGTATAGGACAATTTGTAGAATATATAGTCACCATACAAGTCGATAACCAAGCGTCTCTGTCTCTCCAAATATAAAGTGACTTGTAGAATATATAGTCACCATACAAGTCGATAACCAAGCATCTCTGTCTCTCCAAATATAAAGTGACTTCAGAAAAAAGCAAGCACATTGACCTGAAGTGGCATTTTCTGAGGCAACAAATTGCTGAAGGTGTACTGAACTTTGAGTAAGTACCATCAAGTGAAAACGCCGCAGATGTGTTGACGAAGACGCTACCCAAAAAGAAAGCCACCCAACACGTTGGCCCAAGGACTTAAAAGTGTCGTCTAGGCTAACATGTACTTTTGTGTGTTTTGTTGAGACAAAAGATAGCCCAACAAGGGGGAGTGTTGTGAACTGCCAAAACTGTTGGCCTCTAATTTGTATTTAAAGGCCCAATTTGCCAAAATTAGTGTTGGCATCTTTTTTTATTGTAGAGGCCTATTTCCTCATTAAGAGCCGTTTAAAAAAAAAAAAAAAAAAAAATGCTTGGGCCGTGTAAATGCTGTAATAGCCTTCCAGACGTTTTGTAGAGATCTGTAGTCTTCCCGTAGTAAATTCGTTTATGTCGGACGCACGTTAAAAATGGTCTCGCCATAATTTTCCTTAAAACTTTATTTTACACGCAAATCCAGTTGCCACTGCTCCTAAAATAACAACATTTCCAATATGTAACCTAATTAAAATTTAAAATTAATTTCTAACCATCACCAACCTTCAAAACAGACCAGAAGAGGCCAAGCAGAGTAACGTCATAACGGACGTGGTGGACTGGATGTTTCAAGCACTTACACAGTCTGGACGCATGGAACCTCGTGTGGTTCCTCGAGTCCACTTCCACCGGAACTTCCGTCTTGGATAACAATATATAACTCTATGGCGATATTCCCGGTGGTGAATCACGTTGTCTGTTTTGAAGGTTGGTGATGGTTAAAAATCAGTTTTAACTTTGAGTTATGTTAGATATTGGAAGGACGACGATCTAATAAACTAAATTTTTGAATAAATGAGATAAAGGTACTAGGCTGAATCCATATTACGCACGTCAATGATCGATCGCATAGGTCTAATATTGCAGACTTTTCCGTGAATTGTGTTGGATTAAATGTTGATTTCGTTAAACGTTTGAAGCTCTTAGCCAATTTCACGACTGACTAAAAAAAAAACCGATTGGGTGGTTACGTGAAGTTGGGACTACAATTCTGTTTTTTTTTTTTGGTTTGTTTTGAGTTAACCATTACACCATTAAGTCAAACTATACGTAATACAGAGATACATTTATACTATAGCCAGACACTGGAACCCTCTAAACCTATCCATCCTTTGGTACAAGTAATGCAAATAAAACTGATTCCACTGTACCTTACAACTTTACGTAGAACATCAACGGATACTTGCGGCATTCCACAAACCAACTGTTCCAGGTGCTGAACTGTAACCAATGACAACAATGGTACTGGGACAATCCAAGACATACCCTCCCGCACAGCTGCAACCTAACAAAAAAAAATCAAAGTGATTTACACAATCTGGTAGTACAAGCTAGAGAAAGAAACCAACCACGCAAATACACCAACCTGTAAATCCATCTCGTGTAGTCGAAATTGTAAAGCTCTATCCACATACTCCGTCCTATTATGAAACGTTAATGGTATGCTGCGTCCACCTGGAACTATTGGCACAAGTTTTCCAGTTGCACTCTGACCTTCAAAGCAGTCTAATGGGATGATCTAGAACAATAAATATAAACAGAACTACATATTTATGTAGCGCAGGTGTTAAGTCTTAATCTGATTGACCAGTGACAATTACTAGCAATCAACTAACAGCTTCTGCTGAACACGCTATAACTCCACCCACCCCACAAAAAAACACAAATTATTACGTACATCATAGACAAAAAAAACGATAATTTTAAAATGTAAAATTAGTTTTTACTAACCTAAATACTTACTTCAGTAATTATGCTTAAAATCATCATTTTACGCTATCACTGCTCATTTATCAACTAAAAAACTCCCTTTTTTTAGCTTGTATCCAAACTTTCTCTCCTCTCCCGCCAGGGGCGCTGCTACTCCTAACTAGGAGGCCGCCATCTTGTTTGTTCCCCTTATCACATTTTGAACTCTCCTTTCAGTGAATGCGGGGAGGCGGGCGGGTTCTTACTGAAGTAAGTATTTAGGTTAGTAAAAACTAATTTTACATTTTAAAATTATCGTTTCTTACTACCTGCAAATACTTACTTCAGTAATTATGCTGAATTTGTCATTCAGGCGGTGGGGAAAAACCTCACTGAACCCGGGAGAGCTTGCCTACTACTGTTTTAACATGGAATAAGTCAACTTACCACTTCTACACAGTTGGTCTCGTCTCCTCTTCCAGTTACTTCACTGGCGTGCTTAGTTGACTGGGTGTCCCTAGTCTACACTCGAGGTGACTCCCTCAGTCTGAGTCAGCACTATAGTTCATTCACCAGTGTGTGCCTCCGTCCGGGCGTCCCCAGTCTACACTAAGGGTGACCCCATCCGGTAGAGTTTGATGAAGGTGGTACTGCTATTCCATGAGCACACTGTGATCACCTCATCCCAACGCCCATGATGAGGCTAATGCGCGAAGCTCGTGTGCTCTAACTATAGCGGGGAGATCCCCGTGATCCTGTCCGTTCAAGTATGCTCTTTTAATCACGGCCCAGATCCTAGGCACGCCCTTATCTATAATTTCACCACTGTTTGAGTCCACATCAAAAAACAGTGGAGTTGGCTTGTTATGAAATTGCAGTTCTCCTTCTTATTTTCTGTTTTGGATAGGTAGAACCGCACCGCATAGCTCTTTTCGTGTTTGTCCACACTCTTTTAGAGCCTTAATTCGAACAGGCTTTGATGTCGTTCCCGGTTTGCAATTTTTTGCTCTGACATGGGCCGAAAACGTCAAAAATACCTCCGACCAGTCAGACCAGTCCGACCAGTCTTTGGCAAAACTAATATGACCCTCATCCCTGGTGAAGGCTGCCAACTCACTTTGGCGTGCTGCCGAGGCTAAAGCGACTAGGAATACAGTCTTCTGGGATAGAGATAGAATGGACGCATTTCTAGCTGGCTCATATGGGGCGCCCATTAGACTTTGCAGCCCCAACGGCCGATTCCATGTGGTGAACAATTTCGTTTGTCTTGGTCTCCCACTTTCAAAGGCTGTCATCTGTTTGGAAACCACCACATTGGAAAACAGTCTTTGGATCCCCAACGCATGTCAACACGAACGATAGCCCTTGGGGACAACCTTTGACAAAAAGCTCTTCAAAGAAAGCTGTCAGCATTCGTAGGTCCTGGTTGCATGGGTCGCAGTCCGACTTTACACACCACTCGAACCACTTTTTCCATTTGGCATTGTAGTTACGTTGCGAGGACTCCCTCAAACACTTCGTAATCCTGGATGCCACTTCCGTCTTAAATCCCTCCCTCACCAAATTCTTCCTTAGAGTTTCCACCCTTGAAGATTCAGCATGGAAGGGTTTTGGTGCAGGGTCCTTCCCCGATGCTGGTGATTGGCAAAGGAATGGATCCGTCTTTCCCAGCTCCATCAATTCTGGGAACCATGGAGGCGCTGGCCAACAGGTGACTACTAGGATGAATTTCCCTTTGGCCACTCTCAACTTGTTGATCATTTTCCACAGAAGGTACGCATTTAGACCTTCCCAGCTGATTGACAGTGTGTCCGTTGCCCAGGCCCTCCATCCGGGAACGGGGACACAAAACATGAGAGCTGATTGTTGTAGTGCAAACAGATCCACCTACGGGGTTCCCCACTGACGAAACAGGGCTTCCAACCCTGAGGGTCCAACATCCATTCCGTAGACAGCACCTGTGAACCCCGGGACAACTCTTCCGCCCACACGTTGAGACTTCCTGCTATGTGGCGAGGAACCGGCGAGATTCCGTACCGCATGCAGATCTCAAACAGGCTGGAGGCTTCTTCCATAAGAGATTTCGAATGTGCGCCTGCACCTTTCTTCACATACGCAACAGCCGTGGCATGATGCCCATTGCATGACCCCTCAGCCTTAGCTTCCAGGCAAGGAGGGCTCTCCAAACTGCTCTGAGCTCCAGGACGTTGACGTGCAGGACCTTCTCTTCTTCGCTCCAAATGCCTGATGCAGTTTCCCCGGCAAGGTGAGCACCCCAACCTGACAGGGCGGCGTCTGAAAATAGGAGCAACTCCGGAACGGGCTCGTGAATGGGCACTCCAACTTGAAGGTTTCCCTTCGCCGTCCACCACGACCAGCTCTGCCTCGGGAGGTCTCGTAGCGGAATGATGTCCACCCATCTATTCCGCGGCTGCCCCGCTGTCTTCTGAACCAGTGGCCGCCAGTGGCCTAAGGGTACAAGTCTGGCATTGGAGTCCAAGAGTCCAATGAGCGATGCCAACTCCCTCGCCGTTACCTTGGTCCTTCTGACGAATGTCTTCACCGACGTTTTCGTCTTGACGAACCTCTCCAGTGTTGGTTTTACCACCATTTTTACAGTGTTGAACATTGCACCCAGGAACACAACACAAGTGCTTGGAACTGGTCTGGACTTCTTGAGGTTTATACCAAGACCCAATGTGAAAACCAGGAGCTGCACATTTCCCACTGCTGGGTCAAAAGAAAACCTTCCTTGTTTCGAACCAGCCAATCTTCCAAATAGGCGTGAGCTTTGATGTGATGTAGGTGCGGTATGCAAGCACAGGTTTCCGCATCCGGGTAAACACGTATGGAGCCGTCGCTAAGCCGAAGGGAAGAGATTTCCATTGGGACGATTTTCCCCCCGCCACAAGGCGGAACAGATGTCGAGGGGATTGAGGGGAACGTGCAGATACGCATCCTCGAGGTCGATAGAAATGGTATACTCTTCGTGCTGGAGTGAGTCTCGAATTGATTCGATCGATTCCATCTGGAAATGTTCCTTTGCGAGGTGTTGACTGAGTTTCCGAAGATTGAAAGAACTCGGGATCCTCCTTCCGTTCGGAATCGCCCTTGCTGGACTCCAAAAACCTGTACTGCCCCCTTCACAACCAGCAAATTGACTCCCTTGATAAGTTCTGGGATTTCGGAACGTCCTACCAGCCAGTCTCTAGTTACAAGCCTGGTGACGAATAGCGGTGTGTATCCCTCCTCCAGAGCTCGGATAACGAAGGGGTCCGACGCAATCATCTTCCAATGTCCAAGATGTCTGGCAATCCTCCCCCCCCCCACCTGACGGTGAATGGGGGGGGGGGGCGCCCTGACCATGGCCAGTCACTGACGTGGAGGTCTTTTACCTCTTCCCCGGAACGATCCTCGGCCACGCTGGTAACTCTCTGGTCCTTTCCCGCGTGACAAGGAGGGGGGATGGTCACGAAAGGGCGAACGATCCTTTGACTTGTCCGCTGGCTTTTTGCTGCTACTCTTTCCCCCATATGGATCATTCCAATGTCCGGATGCTGGGTGTTGGATCTTTGCATACATAGGCTTGCTTCGATAGCTTCCATGGTTCGTGCTGACCAATGTTTGGGCAGGTCGAACCTTTTCTTTGAGTTCTGGGGCCAATACAAGTAACTGTCCATTAAGCAAGTCTCCAGAACCCTGAACTGGCAAAAGTCTCAACTTGCCCACTACATCCGCCGGGAACCCAGTTGCAGATTCGAGGAAAGACATTGTTCATGAGTAGACGGCATTGCCAACTTAAACTATCTTTGTGGCATGAAGACGCTCGCTTAAGAAGATGCATACATTCCCTAATTGTTTTATTTTCCATGAGCTCCGGGTTGACCAATGCCATCGCCTTCAAAGCTGGAGCTGATGCCGAGTAATAAGCCCTACTTGAGAGCTTGCTCTCAACATGACCTCGTCCTCTTCAATTGCTGAGTAGGAGTTTAAATGAACGAGGGGTGTCTTGAGAACCGAATCCAACTCGATACTACACAGTTCAGTTACGTATTCGGCTTCCTTGTAGGTCCGAAACCCTTCTTATTCGGGGCGCATTTTCCGACCGATTTGAAAAACATATGTGTATGCATCAGTATTTGCAGGTAGTAAGAAACACGTGTGTCTTCTTCGGATCATGCGGTGGCAGAGGCTTAGAACATGACAGGTGTGCAACAGACCCAAGTTTTGAACCATAATCCCCTGCACATGCCGCTAACAATGCCCTGGTTCCAAGGCAAACGGGGGGGGGCATAAAAAATTGGGCATAGTGGCCCCGTGCGACCGCATATAGCGGCCAATTCCCCAAAGGGGCATATTTTCACCCCCCACTCAGCCTACGGACCCAAGGAAGAGAAGATAGTCGAAGGCAAAAGGGGGGGGGGAACCTTCCTAAAGCCCCATTTTACTAACCTCATACCACTGGCAACAAGAACGATGTTTGTACAGGCGACACGATGGCGACACGACACGACACGATGGACGACACGACACGATGACGACACGATGGCGACACGATGACGACACGATGGCGACACGACCCGACACTTTTGACGCGAGGGTGTGTCCCATGCCAACCTACAGTCCGGCAACAGACGCATACATCTTGGTCTCAATCCCATGACCTACACCTTTTCCCGGTGATTTACGGCTGGGAAGAGAAAACCATTCACTAGTGTTTTCGTTCCTATTACCTACTCCTTTTCTCGGAGATTTACGGCAGGGACGATATAGCTATTTACCAGCGTTCTCGTTCCTACGACCTACAACTTTTCTCGGTGATTTACGGCTGGGAAGAGATAGCTATTTACTAGTGCTATCGTTCCTATAACCTACTCCTTTTCTCGGAGATTTACGGCAGGAACGATACAGGTGGTTTTTTTTTTTTTTTAAATGGTACTCTTTTAAAAATTAAACGCTCACGCTCTTCTGGTGTTTGACGCCATAAACAAACTCATTATGTCCAGTAGTTTCGTAAATTTGTCCTCACTGGACTTTACTACTCCTACAGTTTTGCGTGATTTTTCGCTGAAGTGCTCATACGAACCGCTATTTCCCACACCGGGAGCGGCCATTTGAGTACTGTCATTTCCTGACCCGCGATTTTCCTTTCTTCGCCGAGCTCTTCACTACAGCCGCCGGACTTGATCTAGACGCAGTCTTAACATCTCCGACACGTGGCGCCTCCTGACGGCACGGCGCCTGCATAGCTGGCGACTGCATCGCAGACACGACTTGATGTCCGTCACAACAGACACATCGGTTCCTAATATCCAATGATTTTTCTTCTTCTTTGGCTAACAATGGTTGCAACAAGTGAAGCATATCAGCCATTAGGGCGCCGAACTTTTTTTTTTTTTTTTTCGTAATTCGTTGCTCCACACAAGTGGCTTTCGCATCAAAAATTACGTTAGTTGTGGTCTGCATCAACGCCAGCAACTCTTCAATTGAGAACGGCACCTGTCCTACTCCATCATCAAACAACTTTGCATCATCCCACACCACCACACTTTCGTGAACTTCAGCAAAGTCATTTTCGTTTGTTGACGCCATCTTATCTTCTCCCTCCGGTTGACAAGCTGCAGCCGTTTCGTCATCAACCAAACCTGCCGTTGCTGCCCTGGCCCTTTGATCTGCTTTCTGATCCGATTTCTTCCACGTATGCAAAATGTCCTTCATAGTTGAACGATGATGCAAATCGCACAGTTCACATACTTTGGTGACAAAGTTTCAGGGCCTGCACTCACGGCAAAGAGGGTGAAAATCTCTTGACTGTTTCTTGCAGCTACACGCATCAAATTTCTTCGAATTGAGTCTCCCACGTAATAGATCGTTTGATTGTTCTATCGTGGTCATAATTCTGCCCAGAAAAGTTGATAACTTTGCTTTCAAACAAGAAAACAAAGGCAGCGATGCCAAACACGTCCTACCCTAACAACGTGCTCAAAATGTGATGAGGGGAACAAACAAGATGGCGGCCTCCTAGTTAGGAGTAGCAGCGCCCCTGGCGGGAGAGGAGAGAAAGTTTGGATACAAGCTAAAAAAAGGGAGTTTTTTAGTTGATAAATGAGCAGTGATAGCGTAAAATGATGATTTTAAGCATAATTACTGAAGTAAGTATTTGCAGGTAGTAAGAAACACAAATTATTACGTACATCATAGAAGTTACTTTCGGTGATTCCACTTTCGTGAATGTCACAAATGCCTCGCAGACTCTGCATATACAAAAGATCAACCTCTTCGAGGTCATCTACCGTGCATGGCATCCCTGCAATCAAACGCCACACAACTGGGGCTAGGTGGAGGTCTAGGGGCTTTTTTGTACGCATAGCCACTCCAAACAGAATTCCCAAGAATTTAAACCAGGACAAATGTTCTTCAGAAGTCAAAGATGGATTGAGCAAAAACCTACAACAAAGTTAATTGTTACCAAATTAAACACAAACTGTAAATTGCCAGAATGCTTAACATAATTATAAAGAAAATATTCACGGATTCTAGCATCAGCATCCCAATTGTACTCTGTAGCAACCCAGTATTTCATGTGTAAAATTTTGTAACTCTACCTGTAAATCATCGACTTTTCAGGTAACAACATTAAAAGGTTACGGAAAATTTCTTACATACGGATTTAGCATCGCATATAGCAAAACACAACTACATGCTTTCGCCTTAAAGGGTAATTACATCCATTTTGACATGCCGCTTTACTTTTGGATCACTTACACAATAACTAAACACAAGAATTGTGTTAGGAACACATTACGTACGTCCGATACAACAATTTAATTCCTGTATCACCAAAACACGATACGGAGACCGCCACTGTTTTGCTGGAACGCGCAGAAATGAATGCCGACAGATGGTGCTTATCGATTTTGACTTGCAGCCGATTGAGTTAGCATCGTTCAGTAACAAGAATAAACACTGGCTACGGACAACAAGCGAATGCCTCCTTATCGCCTACGGACGATTCAACGTGTCAATGTCAGCAGAGTCACCGGTGACCTTGGGAGGCAGGAACTAATACGCTATATGGCTGTAAAACCTCTGAAATTGCGGAAGTTTTAATTTCTGCTTTGATAGGCGCTAATTTTCCAAAGAAAGTGGCAACTGTGAGAAAACAACTCCATTGTAGCAAGCTGAAGCAAGATACGGTAGCGTTCTCAGAAATACTCCTGTAGGCGAAAAATAAAACGGATGTACTTGCCCGAATTATGTCGAGGAATTTAAATTAATGTATCAAGTTTCAGATATTACTAGCTCTGACGATGACGGAAGCAAGTAGGAATTAATCATTAATACTCAATCCAAGGATCTCACGAGAGTTGTCGACTGCTGCAGTCACCGGTGCAGAACGTTTTCACCATTTCAATTCGATGCTTTGAATTTGTGTTCGGAAGGTATGAACGAAAATAAGAGGGTCGGCACCGTAGCAAAGGTAATGCTGGCTGCCCGGGGTTAAGGGTCTAGCAGACTGCGTTCAGGACGCAGACATTAGAGGCCAAACACGAGCGAAAGAAACATGTGTTTCTTGTATCAAGACCAATGAAAGAGAGGCGCGAGGGGCTGAAATGCGTGCGTAGCAGTGCTGTAGCCCCTGGTGGTAAGCTGGTGAACTGCATTCAAATTTCTGGTTTGGACAAGGTCATTAAATCCAATGTATTTGCGCTAAAAACAATGTTAAAATTCTACCACTGAAACTTCATTGCTAAGAAATCGTAGTTGGACATCCAGTATATAACTAGACTTAAAGAGCTTTCCACGGTAACAATATAAATAACTGGTTGAAGTAGTAACAATTTGCTGAAATTCTGTCTGCAAATATAATCAAGGTGTTTCTATGACTGTGTTTACAATATTAATATCCAGAACTTACCTGTCTCTATTATATCCCGTTTCATTAAGAGCATTGGGAGTAGGGATCAGAAGCGGAAGGAGGCCACTTTCTAGTTCCTAGAAAATTATTGAAAAAATATTTAAAACTTTTTATAATAAAATGTGGTAAGGATTTTACATATAATAAATTGGTTCACATGTTTGCACATAAGCTTCTCAATATATTAAATAAATTAATATATTAAATTTGAGAATAATAACAAATTGAGTAATAGTTGGTTTTTCAGTGGCAGATGAAAGCTGAAACGCTGAACAGCCTCAACTGAAGTGTTTCTTCTTTTTAACACCAACAGCTGAAGTTCTTAAGATTTTCCACACATGTGAAGGTCAAATGAAAATGCAAACAAACTTTTTCTACTATAGTTATGGCGTACCTGGCAAATTTCAGTTATAGTATCATCAAACACACCACCGGCATCATCAGCACCTTCTCCAACCAATTTCACTTTCCATGCTCGAGCTGGCAAACGAAGGTCGATAGCTCGTAGTTTGACAACTTGACGTGCAATTTGTGTGAATGTTGGCTTACATCGCTTGCCTCTAAAGTTGCCAACAAAAGAATGTAATACATTAGGGCTGTAAAGAATTGAACAGTAAAGTAAACTAAAGTTCATTTCTAAGTGAATGCAGTTGCACCTGGTCAAGTAAAGGCAAAATTTTCGATGCTAAAATTACATTTTACTATCCTAAAATACTTAATGCCCAAAATTAAACTTTAGAAGCTATTCACAGTCTCTCCCCCCCCCCCCCCCCAGATGATATCCTGATATCCTATTGCATTCCCCCAACAAAGCATAGCATGCCATTCAATCTTCACAATCACTTTATAGTACCTCCGGGTTCAGAGAGAGTGGGTTGGGTTAGGTGGGTGGTTGGATTCATACTAAAGGTAAGTCTTTTAGGCATGTTAAATGATTTGAAAACACTTATATCACCTCCAAGAAGTGTAGTAAGTAAGTAAGTAGTAAGGGTAGTAAAAACTAACTTTAGCATATAAAATCCTGTTTCTATCTTCAAAATACTTGCCTTCAGTATTGGATGACTTTGTCCAATAGGATGTGGGTCGAGCCAGAACCATGAGCCGATTTGCGCAGATGGGCCACTTTAAGTAATCATACCAATACAGTGGTACCCATCTTGTGCAGTGCTTTATTTCTCTACGAGGCAGTTGGTTTTTTTTTACGGTATTCCCACACAGCTGCCAGCCTAGCTGTATTCTTTCAAACTACCGCGGCCATCACGGTTGATTTAAATTTCCGAGCATCAGCATGTGATATTTTTGATAGTCCATTCTGAACAGTGTTTCTGATGATGGACAATGGACATTTCTCGGAAAATTGAAGTTTTCTTCTGCGGTGGTAAAGTGTTAATCTTTCCTCTTTTAAAACGACCTTTTGGCCTATCAAACCTGTGAAAACTCATGATGAACATGTTCTTGGACCATCTCTTCGCACCTTTAGGACAATCAGTTAAAAAATAACATCCCTCTATAAACGATCGTCATCATGGTTTTGATCAACGCAACAACCTTTTAACTGAATTCAGATATGCCGTTGTTCGTCAGTCAGAAACAACATCAACATAATTAGGCAACTCCAAGTTGAGGTAAATTAGGTTGACACGGATCAGAATATTCACAAAACAGAAACCGTTTGTAAACTATGTAAGTGTTGCTAGCGGAAAGACTAATCAACGACGCTGCTCACCAGTCAAGTGCATGCCTGACTGCCACACAATTTTACCGCAAGTGTTAGCAATTTTCCAGTCCCTTGGAAGGGATCGACATCCTGATGTTTCTAAACCTAGATGTGAAAAGAAAACACCAATACCTCCCAGAATGGCTTTCGGGCCTCAACGGCCCAATTCGCCTCACGAGGTGCGATTCTTAGACGAGATTGCTGCCGTGGCTAGAAAAGTACTGGGGTGGGGGTTTTGTGGTGTGAACTCCTTTGCAACTAGAAAAGAAAAAAGACCTCACCAGACGCCTGAAAAAAATGATTTACCTCAAGTTATGAACCAATCTAACTGGAGACTTGTCAGGCCCCAAAGAAACGAAATAGTAGACCCGACATTGCTAAAGTTGACAACTCTGCGTTCCAGGTTAGCCGACTCTCAACATCTTTAGCAGACAAAGCATGAATTTTGATTTCAACTAAAAGAGAAAAGAGATGAGCTGAGTTTCCATTCACAATGAGAAAACGGTTCTAACCCCGCCACACGGCAGGAGTGAGGCAGGGGGAGGGATGTCCGGTCAACCTCGGCAGGAATAACTGCCTTCAGAAACTAGTGTCTGTGAAGTTGAGAAACAAAACAGCAGAAAACTAAGCTAGCAAAGGCAACAAAAGGTTTCGTTGTGCAGTTCCCTGATTTTCGTTCCAAAACTCCAAACGTTTTACCAGTAGGCCTCACACTGCACAAAAAAGGCTGCAGTGCAAACGTGGTAAATTGTCCTTATGCAGCCACAGACCCTCATTGACATTGACATTGAAAAACACCAGCAGGAAGCTTGTTGCTTTTGATGCTGGGAGGGAATGGGTAGGGTTCACCAGTTCTTGTACACAAACTGAGGGGTGATGGTCGGTAAGAAGGTATCTAATTTGATTTTGAAGAGATTGGTATTTGATGCGGTGACAATGTCCCTAGGCAGACAGTTCCAGGTGCTGCAAATCCGGAAAGGAAGAGAGAGTTCACGGTTTTTGGAAGTGCAGCGGCATTGAAAGATCTTGAGTCCGTTGTTTCTAGTTTGTGGGTTGTTATTGAGGACAAAAAGGGGTTTATTTGTGTTTGAGGGAGAGTGCAGGTGGTTGTAGGTAAAGATGAGATCGCCTCGGATTCGGCGGTATTCGAGGGTGGGGAGTCGGAGAGCTTTCAGGCGTTCAGTGTAGGAGAGGTGGCGGATGGAATGGACTTGTTTTGTGGCTCTTCTCTGGAGTTTCTCGAGTTTGTCGCGGTCGGATTCAAATCTGATCCACCAAGCAGAATTAGCATACTCAAGGATGCTGCGAACAAGGGAGCGGTAGAGCAAAAAGAATGTACCTTCATCAAGAACAGAGAAGGAGTTCCTGATGATAGCAAGCATCCGATAGCCTCGTCTGGTAATGAGGTCAATGTGTTGAGAGAAGGTTAGTTTTTGATCGATGAGCACACCAAGGTCTTTCTGGAAGTCTGCATGTTTAATTGGGGGTCCATCATCTTGTAGGGTATACTGGTGTAAGGTGGTGGGATGGCCGAAGCTAAGGACAGCACACTTTGTTTCGTTGGGGTCCATGTTCATTGCCTGGACCCATTGAGTGAGTTTATGGATGTTGGATTGAAAAGCAGTGGGGTCATCAGGGGAGATGACTGGGGCAACAAGCTTGGTGTCGTCCAAGAAGATGCAGCTATTACATGTAAGGCAGTCAGGTAGGTCATTAATGAAGATAAAGAAGAGGAGGCCGGCGAGGACACTTCCCTGTGGGGCTCCACTGGTAACACTGCCGATGTTAGAAGGGTGACCGTTGATGACAGTGCGTTGAGTTTTGTTTGTGAGGAAAGCAATAAGCCACTTTAGGAGGTGGCCAGAGATGCCTACGGTGGTTAGCTTGGTGATAAGGATGTCATGGGGTATGGTGTCGAAGGCCTTAGCAAGGTCAAAGTAAGCGGCATTTGCCTGTGATCCACCTTCGGTCCATTCAGTGACAAGGTCAAGAAAGGAAATGAGGTTGTGGGTAGTGGATTTGCCGTGAAGGCCACCGTACTGACTAGGGGTAAAGAAGTCGTTATGGTTGAGGAAGGTAATGATTTGTTTGGCGACTATTTTTTCCATGCATTTGCAGAGGATACAGGTGAGACTAATTGGTCTGTAGTTGTTCGGGTTACTACGATCCCCAGCTTTATGTATTGGGGTGACGTTAGCAGCGAACCAGATATGAGGAAGGGTTGATTCAATGAACGATTTCTGGAAAATCATGGTAACACTCTCAGTAATGACATTTGCCAGTTCCTTCAAATGTAGTCCATCAAGTTCGGGAGAGGAGGGTTCTTTTATGGTGGAAAGAAGATGTCTGACATTCAAAATACAGTGTCAGTAACAAGCAAGGAATTTAAAATAAAAAAATTTAAAATTCCTTAACGAAATCAAAAGCAAGGAAATAGGCCAGAAAATAAAAAGAAATGCCAGATATGGAAGGTGTTTCTGGAGAACACCCACCGTGCAGTGACCGCTTGGTCAACTGGAAGAATCACCGTATGGTTGTCCCTCACCTGTTCCTCCTTATCTCTTATATTTAGTTTCTGTTGTCAGTTATTTTTTTTTTTTATTCTAAGTTTGTACCTTGTGTACGGTAAATATGAAGATTCTCCCAGAGAACTTGTTCTCGCCAGGAGAATCTAAGTTCTCTGAGTCGAATCCGACGAAACTGTGTTACAAGATTGGAATCCTTCCCTATGCCTACGGCGCGTTTTTACCTCATTAATGCAGTCATTTATGCAAAATACTGCGTCACTTCCGCCTCTATCCCACTTCCCCCTACCCTGCTCGCGTCCACTCACTCTTTTCTTACTGCGAACGCACGATTCCATGCAGGGAGGCGGGCTGGCCGTGTTTTGTAACACAGTTTCGTCGGATTCGACTCAGAGAACTTAGATTGTCAGTAACTTTGTCAACAGATTTTTTTCTCGAACCAAGTCACTCTCAATTGCCATCAGACAGAGCTTGTAATCGGGGTTGCATGGTAGTCGTCTGCAGTTCTTTTTTATTGCAGAAAGTTTAGAAAGTGATCGTTCCCCCTGCAGCGTTGGCAACAGAAATTGTCAAGGCAATGCGAATAGCGATGTTTACATTGGGATCCGAAGACTCTACTTCATTGTAGTTGATAACTTGAAGCTTGGATGCTAAGGATAAGTTTACGTTTTTTTTTGCTAATTTTGCATTGTGCGTATTTGTGCACAGGACGTAAATAACCCCGTGATGCCCCCAATAAGAGTGCTGCCCTGGGCCTGTGCCCACTTTGTAGATTGTTAATCCGGCCCTGCGCCTGCGTATGTTGTGTTCCGACGTGTAAGAACCTGGCAAGCGGTCATGGCTTCCCAAAAGACCCAGTACTAAGAAAACGGTGGTAGATAGCCATTGAACGAGTCGATGAAATCACACAAAAAACGAAAATTTTAACTAGTGAAAACGATAATTTTAAAAGATAAAATTAGTTTTTACTAACCTAAATACTTACTTCAGTAATTATGCTTAAAATCATCATTTTACGCTATCACTGCTCATTTATCAACTAAAAACTCCCTTTTTAGCTTAACTCCAAACTTTCTCTCCTCTCCCGCCAGGGGCGCTGCTACTCCTAAGTAGGAGGCCGCCATCTTGCTTGTTCCCTTTATCACATTTTGAACTCTCCATTCAGTGAATGCGGGGAGGCGGGCGGGTTCTTACTGAAGTAAGTATTTAGGTTAGTAAAAACTAATTTTACCTTTTAAAATTTTCGTTTCTTACTACCTGCAAATACTTACTTCAGTAATTATGCTGAATTTGTCATTCAGGCGGTGGGGAAAAACCTCACTGAACCCGGGAGAGCTTGCCTACTACTGTTTTAATATGGAATAAGTCAACTTACCACTTTTACACAGTTGGTCTCGTCTCCTCTTCCAGTTACTTCACTGGCGTGCTCAGTTGACTGGGTGTCCCTAGTCTACACTCGAGGTGACTCCCTCAGTCTGAGTTAGCACTAAAGTTCATTCACCAGTGTGTACATCCGTCCGGGTGTCCCCAGTCTACACTAAGGGTGACCCCATCCGGTGGAACGTCATTAGAGCTCATTTCCTGCCACCACATGACCCCTCACCACGTTCTCTCCTCTAAGCCCACAAGTTTCCCGCAGGTAATGTTTGATGAAGGTGGTACTGCTATTCCATGAGCACGCTGTTACCACCTCATCCAAAGGTGTGCCACAACCATACGCCCATGATGCGGCTAATGCCCGAAGCTCATGTGCTCTAACTGTAGCGGGGAGATCTTCGTGATCCTGTCCGTTCAAGTATGCTCTTTTAATTACGGCACAGATCCATTTCCCCAACTTGAAGGGTGACACTCCCTTATCCATAATCTCACCACTGTTTGAGTCCACATCCAAAAACAGTGGAGTAGGCTTGTTATGAACTTGCAGTCCTCCTTCTTTATTTTCTGTTTTGGATAGGTAGAACCGCAAAGCTCTAATCGGACACTGCAAACGTTCCTGGTTCCCTGGTTGTCCACACCCTTTTAGAGCTTTAATCCGTACAGGCTTTGGTGTCGTTCCCGGTTTGCAATTTTTCGCACTGAAATGTGCCGGAAACGTCAAAAATACCTCCGACCAGTCTTTGGAAAACCGAATATGACCGTCATCCCTGGTGAAGGCTGCCAACTCACTTTGGCGTGCTGCCGAGGCCAAAGCGACTAGAAATACTGTCTTCTGGGATAGAGATAGAATGGACGCATTTCTAGCTGGCTCATATGGGGCGCCCATTAGACTTTGCAGCACCAAAGGCAGATTCCATTTGGGGAACAATTTCGTTTGTCTTGGTCTCTCATTTTCAAAGGCTGTCATCTGTTTGGAAACCACCACATTGGAAACAGTCTTTGGTTCCCCTACGCATGTCAGCACCGAGTTAATGGCCGAACGATAGCCCTTGATAGCACTTGGGGACAAGCCTTTGGCAAAAAGCTCTTCAAAGAAATTTGTCAGCATTCGTAGGTCCGGGTTGCATGGGTCGCAGTCTGACTTTACACCCCACTCGAACCACTTTTTCCATTTGGCATTGTAGTTACGTTGCGAGGACTCCCTCAAACACTTTGTAATCCTGGAAGCCACTACCTCCTTAAATCCCTCCTTCACCAAATTCTTCCTCAGAGTTTCCACCCTTGAAGATTCAGCATGGAAGGGTTTTGGTGTAGGGTTCTCCCCCGATGCTGGGATAAGAAGTTCTGTGTGATTGGCAGAGGGATCGGATCCGTCTTTTTCAGCTCCATCAGCTCTGGGAACCATGGAGCTGCTGGCCACCAGGGGGCTACTAGGATGAACTGTCCTTTGGCCACTCTCAACTTGTTGATCACTTTCAACAGAAGTTTGAACGGCGGGAACAGGTACGCATTCAGTCCTTCCCAGCTGATTGACAGCGCGTCCGTTGCCCAGGCCCTCGCATCCGGGAACGGGGACACAAAACATGGGAGCCGAGTGTTGTAGTGGGTTGCAAACAGATCCACCGACGGGGTTCCCCACTGACGAAACAGGGCTTTGCAAACTTGAGGGTCCAACATCCATTCCGTAGTCGGCACCTGTGAACCCCGGGACAACTCGTCCGCCCACACGTTGAGACTTCCTGCTATGTGGCGAGGAACCGGCGAGATTTCGTACCGCATGCAGATCTCGAACAGGATGGAGGCTTCTTCCATAAGACATTTCGAATGCGTGCCCCCACCTTTCTTCACATACGCAACAGCCGTGGCATTGTCGCACATGATGCCCACTGCCTGACCTCTCAACCTTAACTTCCAGGCAAGGAGGGCTCTCCAAACTGCTCTGAGTTCCAGGACATTGATATGCAGGCCCTTCTCCTCTTCGCTCCAAATGCCTGATGCAGTCTCTCCGGCAAGGTGAGCACCCCAACTTGACAGGGAGGCGTCCGAGAACAGGAGCAACTCCGGAACGGGCTCGTGAATGGGCACTCCCACTTGAAGGTGTTCCTTCACCGTCCACCACGCCAAGCTTTGCCTCGGGAGGTCTCGTAGCGGGATGATGTCCATCCAACTGTTCCGTGGCTGCCACGCTGTCTTCCGAAACCAGTGAATCGGTTTCACTCGCCAGTGGCCTAAAGGTACAAGTCTGGCATTGGAGTCCAAGAGTCCAATGAGCGATGCCAACTCCTTCGCCGTTACCTTGGTCCTTCAGACGAATGTCTTCACCGACGTTCTCGTCTTGACGAACCTCTCCAGTGTTGGTTTTACCAACATTTTTACAGTGTTGAACTCTGCACCCAGGAACACAAAACAAGTGCTTGGAACTGGCCTGGACTTCTTGAGGTTTATACCAAGACCTAAATGTGAAAACAGGGAGCTGCACATTTCCCACTGCTGAGTCAGAAGAAAACAGTCCTTGTTTCGAACCAGCCAATCGTCCAAATATGCATGAGCTTTGATGTGATGTAGGTGCAGGTATGCAAGCACTGGTTTCAGCATCCGGGTAAACACGTATGGAGCCGTCGCTAAGCCGAAGGGAAGAGATTTCCATTGGAACGATTTCCCCCCCCGCCACAAGGCGGAACAGATGTCGAATCGAAGGATTGAGGGGAACGTGCAGATACGCATCCTCGAGGTCGATCGAAATGGTATACTCTTCGCGCTGGAGCGAGTCTCGAATTGATTCGAGCGATTCCATCTGGAAATGTTCCTTTGCGAGGTGTTGATTGAGTTTCCGAAGATTGAATATAACTCTGGATCCTCCTCCCTTCTTCGGAATCACCCTTGCTGGACTCCAAAACCCTGGACCAGGAGGTGCTTCTTCTACCGCCCCCTTCACAACCAGCAGATTGACTTCCTTGATAAGTTCTGGGATTTCGGAACGTCTTACCAGCCAGTCTGGCGGGCAGTCTGTAGTTACAAGCCTGGTGACGAATGGCGGTGTGTATCCCTCTTCCAGAGTTTGGATGACGAATGGGTCCGACGCAATCCTCTTCCAATGTCCAAGATGTCTGGCAATCCTTCCCCCCACCTGACGGTGAATGGGGGGGGGGGCGCCCTGACCATGGCCAGTCACTGGCGTGGAGGTCTTTTACCCCTTCCCCGGAACGATCCTCGGCCACGCTGGTAACTCCCTGATCCTTTCCCGCGCGACGAGGAGGGGGGATGGTCACGAAAGGGCGAACGATCCCTTGACTTGTCCACTGGCTTTTTGCTGCTACTCTCTCCTCCATATGGCTCATTCCAATGTCCTGATGCTGGGTGTTGGATTTTAGCATATGTTGTCTTGCTTCGAGAGCTTCCAGGGTTCGTGCTGACCGATGTTCGGGCAGGTCGAACCTTCTCCTTGAGTTCTGGGGCCAATACAAGTAACTGTCCATTAAACAAGTCTCCAGAGCCATGAACTGGCAAACGTCTCAACTTGCCCACTACATCCGCCGGGACCCCAGTTGCAGATTCTAGGAGGGCGTCTCGACGCCGAAAGGCATTGTTCATGAGTAGCCGGCATTGCCAATTTAAACTATCCTTGTGGAATGAAGACGCTCGTTTAAGAAGATGCATACATTCCCTAATTGTTTTATTTTCCCTGAGCTCCGGGTTGACCAACGCCATCGCCTTCAAAGCCGCAGTTGATGACGAGTAAATAAGCTCTGCTTGAGAGCTTGCTCTCATGCTGGCTCTCAACATGACATCATCCTCTTCAAATTGTTGAGTAGGAGTTTTAATGAATGAGGGGTTCTTGAGAACCGAATCCAACTCGGTACTACACTGTTCAGTTACATACTCGGCTTCCTTGTTGGTCCGAAACCTCTTCTTATTCGGGGCTCCTCTTCCGACTGATTTGAAAAACATATGTGTTTTCTTCGGGTCATGCGGTGGCAGGGGTTTTGAACAAGTCACAGGCAGTTCATTTTTCCTAGTCAACGACTCAGTGTTTAGTAGTTGCCGAAACAAAACTGCTGATTGCGGCAGATGGGAGGTGCGCTGCTTATAACATCCCTCATTTGCCAACGTATCCATGGGTGGATCCTCTGCATCCTCCACAGGCGGAGGCCCTTCCTTGAAAAACCGAGTGTGTCTCAAATGCTTGAGTGCAACCTCCGTAAATTCCGCCCACGGGATATAACCTGGGCCTTCATTGAACGGGTCATCTGTGTTATCCCCTTCCGACTCGTCGCCACTCTCAGAAGCTCCGTTCCTGTGCTCTTCACTAGCTTTTCTTCTTTTAGACAACCCTTTGTCTATACTTGAAGCCACATTTCCTCTCTTCCTTGAATCATTTCCAACTCCAGAACCACCCTGGGTGGGTTTAAATTCCATACTTGAACTCAAATGATGAGCATCTTCCAGACGTAATGATGACTGCCTTTCAATCGGCGACATGCGGCGACTGACTGGCGACACACGGCGACGGTCCGGTGACACGTAGTTAGTAGGTGAGGAACAGGCGGCGACACAATGGCGACTGGCTGGCGACACACGGTGACGGTCCGGCGACACGTGGCGGCGACTGAGCGGCAACGGGCCGACTGTTCTCCTCACGCAGTGGCGACAACTCAGCGACATGCGGCGACTTGACGCCCGTCGTGTTTGACGCCATAAACGAGCTCATTATGTCCAGTAGTTTCGTAAATTTGTCCTCACTGGACTTTACTACTCCTACAGTTTTGCGTGATTTTTCGCTTGAGTGCTCATATGAACCGCTATTCCCCACACCGGGAGCGGCCATTAGAGTACTGTCATTTCCTGACCTGCGAGTGGACGCCCTAGAAGATTTTCCTTTCTTCGCCGAGCTCTTCACTAGGTCCGTACGGCCGCCGGACTTGGATCTAGACGCAGTCTTAGCATCTCCGACACGTGGCGCCTCCTGACGGCACGGCGACTGCATAGCTGGTGACTGCATCGCCGCTGACGACTTGATGTCCGTCACAACAGACACATCGGTTCCTAATTTTTCCAATGATTTTTCTTCTTCATTGGCTAACAATGGTTGCAACATGTGGAGCATATCAGTCATTAGGGCGCCGAACTTCTTTTCCATCCCAGACACTGCCGAATCCACCTTGTCCGTAATTCGTTGCTCCATACGAGTTGCTTTCGCATTAAAAATTTCGTTGGCTGTGGTCTGCATCGACGCCAGCCACTCTTCATTTGATAACGGCACCTGTATTATTCCATCCTCCACCAACTTTGCATCATTCGACACCACCACACTTTCATGAATTTCAGCAAAGTCATTTTCGTTTGTTGACGCCATCTTGTTTTCTCCCTCTAGTTGACAACCTGCAGCCGTTTCGTCCTCAACCAAACCTGCCGTTGCAGCCCTGGCCCTTTGATCTGCTTTTTGATCTGATTTCTTCCACGTATGCAAAATGTCCTTCACAGTTGAACGATGATGTAAATCGCACAGTTCACATACTTTGGTGACGAAGTTGCAGGGCCTGCACTCACGGCAAAGAGGGTGAAAATCTCTTGACTGTTTCTTGCAGCTACACGCATCAAATTTCTTCGAATTGAGTCTCTCACGTAATAGGTCGTTTGAAGCTTCTATCGTGGTCATAATTATGCTCAGAAATGTTGATAACTTTGCTTCCCAACTCGAAAACAAAGGCAGCGATGCCACACACGTCCTACCCTAACAACGTGCTCAAAATGTGATGCAGGGAACAAACAAGATGGCGGCCTCCTAGTGAGGAGTAGCAGCGCCCCTGGCGGGAGAGGAGAGAAAGTTTGGATTCAAGCTAAAAAGAGAGTTTTTAGTTGATAAATGAGCAGTGATAGCGTAAAATGATGATT
>JAHWFP010202656.1:27270-46889 GCA_023313725.1 Lithobius niger | reverse complement strand
TTTTAAAGAAGTTGTTTTTTTTTCACCTCTAGCGTGTTACAGAATCTAGAAAGGCAACTAGTAAAGAAAGCACTGAAGTTTTTAAATGTGAAAATTAGTAAAATAAGCTTTTTTGTGTGAAATATTTAGTTTTCTCGAATAATTATAAGCTTCAGCTATTAATCTAGAATTTGGTAGACGTAGTATTAAGATTCTTTATCATAATATAGTTAGTTATTTAGAAGATTCAACATAATGCGAGTTGTTGCAATCAATTAAGAATCGTTAAGTTAATCAACTGATTTTATAAAAAAAAGGTTGTGCTAAAATCAACACAGTTTTCATTGTCGCTTATTGCTTTAAACTTTTAGAAAAATGAGTAAGTAAAGTGGTAAAACACTTGCTAATTCATTTCAAATAGAAAAGAAACAAATATTGATACGTTGCTTCGTTTCCAATTAATACCTATAATTTGTTCCGCGTTACGTTTTCAGAAAACTGACTGTATGACGCCACATTTCCTGCCTCTATGAGTACAAAAAACACGTAAATATCCCACTCGTAGACTGTTACACTAACTGTATAGACTCTACAAGTATGATATTCACATGTTTATGTAATCGTGGCGCAAGGAAACATGGTATCATACAGGCAGTTTTCTACAAATATAATGTGGAACAAACTATAGATGTGGCCATGTGTGTATTCATCATTCATTAGCTGAATACTGCTGGCTCAAGGTTAACTTAATCACCGTTGGAATCATTAAAGGAAAACTCGAAGTTAGAACTTTGCTCTCAAATTCTTTATTAGAGAAATGGTTGGGGGAATTCACAAGTTTCCTCCAAATTTGGGAAAGGAGTGGGTTGGGGCAGAAGAGTCGGGAAATCTTAATATAAAAATGTTCTACAAATTTCATAACTGGGGGGGGGGGGGGCATTATTCAGTTTGTTCAACTTCGGATAATTAATAGAAAATTCTAGATAACATAATAAGTTTTTTCCCCCAAAAATCCCTTTTAACTATTTTTTTCAAAATTATTTCCATTGCGTTAGCCCCGCCCCTTCCCTTCTCAACCACCAGAAATAAGGAATAACGTGGAAACAAGAAGACATAAGTTCTCGCAGGAGCGAATAAAGCATAGGTATAGGTAGTATATGAAGCTTGCCCTTGTGTAATTCCTGATATTGGTTAATATAACAGCATCGGCTTGCTTACTTATGTTATGATGCCAGATGTGCTGAAAAGGATTCTAGCTAAGTGCATTGTTGCACACGCAAATAACTACATTAAGAAGTTTTTTTGTAAAGTTTCCAACATGTTTTTTTTTTTGCGCTATTTTCCCCATCGCTTTTTTCCATCGGCTATTTTTCCATCAGCCTTTTTCTAACAGCTTTTTTCCACAACTCTTGTCCTTACCTTATATGCATTAGTTTTGTTCTATCACTGTTTTCCACAGCTTTTTTCTGTGGCTTTTGGCCTTGATTTTTGCCCCTCCAGAAAAAATGTCAAGCTACAGCCCCGTTTTTTGGTTTGTAACTGAATGCAGAGGGGAAAAAAAGAGGCAGCACTTACCAATACCAACCAGCCAATAAAATTCTAATATCAATTTTGACTTTTTAGTGTTTAACAAAAATACTATCGCAAAACTTGAACGAGTGTTATCGAGCATCATCACTGCCTCATCTTTAATCCACAGCACATGCAGTACCCTTGCTTGGGTTTGCTTTGCATGTTGGCCCTTGATCAGTAAGAGGAGTTTTGCGCCAATTTCATCCACTCTAGTACAGTGTAGAACCTTTTTCCAGCCAATCACCGAGCTCAGAGAAGGCTAGGGGACTTGAGTTAATGCACCAGCGGTTGCATGGAGGTTCTCACATCACTTTAACATCTCACATCGATGTGAAAAGCTGGCTTGAGTGAGGGCGACGTGAAGTGGCTTTGACGGGGTATATGGACCTTCTCAAGTCGACTTGAGTTTAAAGCACTCTGAAACCTTCATCGATGTGATCTCAAGTTGACTTGAGAAGGTCCATGTACCATCACTGCTTGTTGATAAGGAGGGGATTGGACTCCTATTTTTTATATATTACAACTCATAATTCCTATAAAATGTGATTGTAGCTTCCCATTGTTGATATTTTACTTCCCATTGACTGTAGCTTCCTATTGTTGACATTTTACTTCCCATTGACTTATTTAATTTTCTTTTCTTCTTTAGAGGATTTCACCAATCTTGGCAATACTAGAGAACGAAATTTCAAGTGCAACGTGTGTGACCAAGCATTCTTTGCCTCATCCACTCTTCGAGCGCATCGCAACATACATTCCGAACGTTTTAAGTGTACAGAGTGTTCCAAGTGTTGCCTCAGCCGTGGCCACCTTGAAACACATTTGCAGACACATTTGCTAAAAGAACGACGGTCCAGTTGGCAGTGTCAGGTTTGTTGGTGCGTGTACAGCACACAGGAAAATCTTCTACGTCACCAAATTGAAAAACATGCCTAAACAAAATGATTGGTGTCATCGTTGAAATCGTAGTGTCTGTACACAAGCTACAAAACTTTTCATCGTGTTACTTTTGACTAAATGAATTTTCTTTGCTAACATTCATTTTATAAATGTCTAAGTTCCTGACAACATCGAAAATCCATCAGCTATTTTCAGTGGCCAAGGCTTTTCCAGCTGTTAAGGTCTGCTAAGTGATCGAAGCGGAAGGTATTGCACTATTATCACCATGTGCAACGTCTGCGACAGTGTTAACTTATTGTTTTTTGCGTTCTTCGAATATTTCAGAATACTTACTTAGGAATTAAAGTTTAAATTAGTAGAGCTAAGTGGGTACTGTTTAATCAAATTTATAACTACTAAAAATAACCGTGCTCGCTATACTTACTAATGGATCCTTGAATTGCCTTTAATTGAATAGGTCCAGACCGCAAATTATACAGGCCTTTAATGTAAGAATTATCTTTATGTTACTGTACTTGCTATGTAGCAATATTGTGTAATTCAGCAGCTACATGGTTACTGCAATATTGCAATAATCACGAATATATAAAAGCAACACATCGTGATAACTTTTGTGGCCGAAATTACATTACGGCACATTTCTACTAAAGGAATAATTCCCATCATGCTAATAAAAACTGCCTTTGAATTATTTTGTCAATTCATTTATGTCTTACGTTCTATTTCTTTGCAATTCAAGTTCGGAAACTACAGAAACAATGCCTGCCTTCTTGATGTGCCATTACGAATCAGTTGTTTGTTTTGCCTTGCATGTGGGTGCACGTATAGTGCACACCAGTGCATACAACTCACAATGTGCAAAGTAGCAGTACATCTTTTTGTTTTAGTTTCATTATCTCATTCTGACCTCTCGACAGAAAACGTGTACTGCCAGAAAACAATTCGTGTGGGGGCTGAGTTCGTACAGTGACATGTACGGTCAGTGCACAACATTGATGTTTCTTACTGTTACAAGGCTAAAGAAAAAGTGCTCTACCTAACTGTGGAACACCGTGCACATATTTATTTACACACATTTACACATATTTATGTAAAATTGTAGACACCATCTCTTTGCACTCCTTTTTTTTTTGTGGGCTGGGTATTATTTACCGTATTAATGTAAAGTAAGCTGAGTTTACTAAACCAGTTATACTTGTAATAAATAAACGAATCTCCATCGTAACATCCAGGAACTGTAGTGAACATTAGTGCGTAGTCATCTGGACGAAAATACATTGGTTGAGCATTATTGATAAGAAAAACTGCTTTGACTAGCAAAATATTGAATCCTAACGGGTGGAAAAAAAAGGCTGTTAATAGCAGGTTTATACATTCAAAGTGAAAAATGTCAGGCTACAAGTCATTTTTTACGCGCATAGGTTCTGGCCTCTTAGTGCTGACTAGGCATATTAACTTGTGACGGCAATAAATTAAGGAAATAGTGCAGAGTGTGCTGTTTGATCCTCTACTGGCCTCTCTAATAACCCGTTCAGACTGCATCTTTAACCCGAATATAGCCGCATATATGCGTATTAAATGCTAAATGATTTCCAAACGGGGTAGACACATCCAAGGTAAAGTGGATCGTATCCGATTTAAACTAATCCGCATTGGTTGGTGGATCGAACACGATTCGCTTCACATCACTTCACTCGAGTGTGCGCTCTGGATGCAAATGTGGGTTGAATTCCGAATTAGCAACATTTCATCACCAGGTGGCAATCGCGTTTCGTTTACTGTTTACTCAAATGCACCTCACATAAACAAATGAAGTATGCACTAATTTTCAATGGGGAGTTTATACGACAGCCAGGACCTATTGTTTATACGACAATGCGGTGTTCTGGTGAGCAGCTGAGAAATTAACAACTAACCCTTTTACACCTTGCTTTCTTTCTTGCGCTCCGAATGGGGTCTAGCAAACTAATCCGGATTCGACCCGCATTTCTCTCAATTCGTAATTCGATTCCAGATTAAAAGCCTGCGCTCCAAACGGGGTATTAAAGTTGTAAACGTATGGATATCGCTGCCGCGTGTATCAACACAGTCAGAGGTCCGCCAACGACTGACCTTGCCACGATGGAAAAAAAATATGGACAAATATCATTTGTTGTAGTTCTAAATTGTTTATTCTTCAAGGGGGTTTTTCCTCTCCCTCTCTACCGGTATTTTCTCTTGCCTGTCCCACCTCATCTGTCTCTCTCATCTGGCTAAACATTAGCTTGAACATTGGCACAAGACCGGTTTGTCCGTAATGTAAGAGTTGCTGCCATATAACTCGCTTATATAGTTGGTATAACTGCATTATGAATAGTTTAGTGAGTATTCAGTAATTAATTGCTGGATGCGAGCATCAAATGGATGGCCGTTTTTGTAGTGAGGCCTAATGGCTACCATCACAAAGATGGAGACAACCATACATCAATCGTAGCCCATCTCCTGTAAAACAGTCATAGTTCGCTTGACAGATGGCAGACTAATGGGAGTAGAGATACAGGCATGAGAGGAGTTCGTTGTAGAGAGGATACAGAGAATTGGGCGATACATTGTTATCCCTGCAAAAGCAGTAAATTGGCTGTATAATGTTTCAAGATAAAAGTCTTCGGCTGAAGCTGTGATCAACCCATCACATTGTAACGATCTTCAGCCCGTCATTGTTGTCTCCCTCAGTTGCCGTCAGACTTTTAAACATTGAGTAGAACCTAAACATTGAGTAGAACCGTCAATTTTTGTCATACACTACACACTTATTGTTGCAGTCTTTACGCTCAATTTTTGTGACTGCAGTGAGGTACGAGACTACGGTTGGTGTAGACAGAGTGACGGGGTAGTCGTAGTCTTGCAATGCCATGATATGTCGAGATACACAATGTTGTTCTGCGTTATACTGTCTTGTTGTTTTGGTTGTTGGTTTTTTTAAATCTGTATTAGGCTAAGAGTGGGTGCATGACTTAGGGTCCTGGTCCCAATAAATGCATTCCTTCCTTGATTAGTAAAATACCAAAAGTGGCAAACAAATAGAGCTGCTAACCCCATGGAATCAGAGGAAGCAGGAAAATAGGGAACACAGGGGAAGAGTTACGTGGAATATTTTCCAACAAAACACAAGCGGTCAGTTGGCAGGTAGGGATATCCCATAGCGAGAATTTTTTTGTTTGCAGATTTAAAACCTCCCCACCCCCCAACAAAAACGGGAATGATTAATGCAAAGAAATATGTTGAACAAGAGAAGCCCAAAGTGCACATGTCAAAGTCAACACTACCCAACATTTTGAGCTGACTCCTTCGAGTGACTTCTTCTTTTACGCAGAGGTCACTCTGCTGTTCCTCTTTTTTTAAATTTAAAAAATTTTAAAATTCTCTTTTCTAAAACTTGTTCGAATTGTTGTTTGACTTCAACAGTTTTGCCTGTATTTGGCTGTCTGTTTGCACCTTGATGCAATTTTAAGTGTATATTGTTTTTATTTCCTTAATAATGAGCTCGAGTCAGCTCAAAATGTCGGGTAGTGTTGACTTTGACATATGCACTTTGGGCTTCCATTGTTCAACATACTTGTTCCAGTGCTTAAATTTTCCTAATGCTAATGAAAAGAAAAACAGATTTTTTACCTGGTAGTTTTTCATTAAAATTTAGTTCTGCAAAATTTGTTCAGGTAAATTTAGTCAATAGCTGGTGTTGACTCACTTTTAAATACTGATTGTAAATTTAAAACACGTAAAATGCAAATTGTTCTTTGTATAAAACTCGATATTGTGTGGTTTTACTGAGACTGATGAGTGCAAAATGTCACCATTTTTTTTAACATGAATGTGTAATATTTTAATGGGTGTGATGGTAGCACTATTAAACCGTTTTATTATTATTTTTTTTATTGCAGTCGTGAATTAAAACAGAATTATCAGAGATGTGTTAGTGAATGGGAAATGTTATTATTTTTCTCTATTATGAAGTTACCACAGACAGCGGCAGATTCTGGTTACTTTTCACAAGGAAACACTCACGAAAAATAGCAGAGAAAACTGCGATATTCTACTTGGATTGTATCATCTTCAGTAATTAAAAGTTCAGTGATTTACATTAAAAGAACAAAATTCAGCATCAGACGTGTTTGCTGCCATAAAGTGGAGTGGACATTACTTTCATGGGGATTGTGATGTCATCATTTTAGGGGATGTCACAGTGGGAGTAGGGTTAGTCGATTTTGGTGCTGAGGAGGGTGTGGAATGTAGGTGGTTCTGTATGATTGGGTTCTATTTTTCTAGTTAAAGTGATTGATATTGATACTTATTATATTGACATCGATCATGTAGTTCAGTAACAGCCTTATATTGTAGCTCACTAAAATTGGATGGAGCAAGCTTCAGGTGTCTGAGGATGCACATGGCACATCCATGGATCTCTGTTTGGTGTGGGTGGCTTTTGACGATGCAACAAAACGTGGTACAGAATTTGATGGGTGTGATGCGGGTACGAATTTTGGGACTAATGGCGGAACACTTGTTTGGGCCTCAGCTAAATAAATCGGTGAGAAATTTTTGACCCACGTGCGTTGCGGTTTTCTTTATTATAGGTACTCACTGATTAATGAAAAGCAAAAGTAGCACAGGCTGATTAACTTGATTATCCAGCAACCTGTTAACCAACCATGTGTTTGTAGTGTTGGGCAGTTGGAGAGTTTCAAGAAGTGTATCTATTTTATTCGTGTTAATGGTTCGTAATAGTTTAGTAAAATTATTGTACAATGGTCTACTTAAATTTTTAATGGCTGTATTGGAGTAGTGTTTCTAGATTATTTATAAGTTAATTATTCGAGTGAAGCTGTAATTAATTTATTTCTCTCATTTTTTTCTTAGGTTTTTTTGGGTTAATGGAACTTGTTGATGAAGAAAGAAAGCTGATTTGCAACATTTGCGGCCGCCATTTCTCGAATAATGTCACCTTACGCTGTCACTATAATACTCATACTGATCGCTACAAATGTGAAACATGCGGTAAATGTTTTGGTCAAAAGGATGATCTCTGGATGCATTCATTGAAGCATATACCCAGAGATCAGCGTGAAATATTTCCTTGCACTATTTGTGGAACCGTGTACAGCTCTCCAAGAAGTCGTTTTAATCACAACAGGATGAAACATCCAGAATTAAAGAAGAAATAATACAGAAAAAGTTAGGCGTCTTGGAATTATGAATACATTTTAGTATTTTTTCGGTTGGTACATGCGTGGCACACCAGATAAAATAATTTAGCAACTGGCTAATATTTTTTATTTGTTGTAATTTCTGCTCATAAATTGTTGCTTAGCTAAGTTATCAAGTGGCGATGGCATAACTATGTTTTCTTTTTCAATGATAATATTATGTAGCAACAGATCTCAGTTTATTGACTGGGCATATGGAGACTCTTACCAGAGGTCGCTTTGCGTTTGCAGGGGCCTGTCATGCCTCACGATCATGTCGATTGTAGCATGTAAAAATCCAAGGAATTTCCAATTGTAATTACCTAGCAAAATTGTCCCTCGCCTTCTGCTTCTACGGCATTAGTTTTGTGTCAAACTTCCAGGTTATACGGAGAACCTTTTAAGGCCATGACTCTCTGCTTACGCCTTTAAATTGTGTCATTCTGGCATGATGTCTAGTTACCATTAACTGTTTACATGGATTCTTAAACAAAACAATTCGAAAAATGTATTTGAAAACTTACAGAGGGCGAGGGGGTGTGATTAGGTAATGAACTTGGGCCTTGTTATTTTGTTAAACAGTCATTTACTTAAACTAACAATTTCTAATTCCTACATCGATTCTTCTTCAGTAGCCTCATACGAAAAAAATACTTTCTTTATGTTACATGACAGCCAGGCATATTCATTTTGTATTTTGCTATTGAAGAATAAACTGGTGTAACTATTAGAAAGTTTCAGTTCTCACGTTTAAATTAGTCTCACGTTTAAATTAAAAGGCAACGTAATAAATTGTATCCATATTTATTCATTGCCAATCCATCCCATTTTTATTTCTATCCTGTAGCTGATTAGTTTATAAAATACTGACTTCAGTAAATGCATGTTTTAAAAACCATGTGGCCCAACCTGCATCGTTTGATGAATATATTTGATAATCTCAGTTAGATGGCTTGCAGTCACATATCAAATGTGATACTGTAGTGACAGCTATTGTTTGACACAGTTGTTGCATTATTGGTTGTGTTATGAAGTCAAAACTACTGCATACTGAGCTTCTACTGCAAAGGTATCAACTTAATTTCAAGGATTACAGGATTGAATTGTATTTCATATTACCTACACATATCTTTACGATAGACAAATGATCTTGTTTTTTGAACTGTCTCAATACTGCTCTGTCGGCTTCACCTTTATGTAAGAGATGTTTTGGATTCATCAAGATAAGTTACCTCGCCACCATTAATATTTTACTTACCATTGTGCAAGTTTCACCATTTAATCAGTATCTACTGATTTTCCCGTATGCAAATTGGAAATATGTTGAATCTTGTTTGCGAGTGTTTGTTTTTTAGTTAGGGGGTTGAAATATGACAACAGTTAGAAACAGTTTCTTTTTGTTTACCATGCGAAGTGAAATGTACTGCCTGAGACTTAAATTTCTAATTTTTGTCCTGTAAACGTGTGCAAAGGCAAATAAAAGTTTAACTGAACCTTTTTCTGTGGATTTGTTTTTGCCTTCGGCGCAACTATATCAGCCCTTTCCCGTTGACTGAAGCAGTAAATTACACTACTTTTTAGGATCACTGGATTCGAATAGGCACTTTGTAAATTTATAATTATGGCTGATAGCAAAAAAAAATCAGAAGAAAGAGGGTACCAGCAGCCTTCTCTGCATGAGTCACAGTTTCGGAGTATGTCACTGGCTGGAACACCAATTTCTAGAAAACCAGTACCAATAGGATTCTTGCTTTCTGTGAATTCTTCTTAGGTTTACTTACATCATCTCAATTTAGTGGTCGACCGAATTTCTGTTTCGTTTCAGTTCCGGTTTCAGCCATGAAGTTATAGCTCAGTTTTGGTTTCGATTGAATCGTATGCTGCAGTTTCGCTGATGCCACTTTCACCTCCCGGCAGTAGCCGAGATCTGCGTAGACTAACTAGGCTGTAGCCCAGGGGCGACCACTGGCTGTAATCCAGGAGGCGCTATCACAGATCCTGCTTTCACCTGCCATGCCATGCCAATTAATAATAACTACAATTTTTTTCCAATTTAAATGTAATCATCTTTATAATGGCTTTGTTGCACTGGAGGAATTTTGTGTGTTCATTTCTCTTTTTTTATGTTTTCAAGCAAAGCTTTAAATTATCTAACGAAGCTTACAACCAGTGCTCTGGACTTCCCTCACTGTCACGAAATAATGGTTTTATAATATAAAAAAAGGCTAGTGACCAAAAAGAAAAATGCAAACGAAAGTACTGAAGCCTTTTCACAAGAATGACTTTTTTTTAAATTCTGAAACACGGGCTCTGCCTCTCGGTCTTCACTTTGTCTACGAAAAATCATACACTAATGATTTTATCCTTGTTTTTTGTCTAATTATTAACACTGATATTTTCCAGGTTAGGTTTTGATTCAATCGTGGTTTAAGCCGAAATCAATTTACCAGTTTCAGTAATCGAATTGCCAGCTTCAGTAGAGATTTTATTTTCTGCCAAAACCAAATCACCCTATTCGGTTTTGGCCAATTCGGTGTTGTCCAAAAGTGAAAAAAATATCGAATTCAGTCGACCTCTACTTCCATTTGTGTCATTCTTCACAGAGAAGAGACTTAATGTACATTACGATGTTCATGCACGATTCAAATGCCCAACTTGTAAAACTTCAAATGCCCAACTTGATGTTACTGGAAAGCAGATTTGGAGAGTCATCTATCGATGGATTTTCCAAATGAACAAAGATAAATTTGGTAGGAATCATAGCACATCCAGAACAAGCTTTCAACTTTATAAACTAGGTTGCCCTTACTAATTTTGGGAAAATTATTACAATATTACAAGACTGTGTACTGTGTATCCTCACAAGGCCAGTCTTTAATGCAGACTGCTTGCTTCATTTACCCATTACCTTTTGATTTCTTTCTTTATTTATTACAAGTTCCGTGTAGCGTTCTCACTGTTTGAGAGTCAATTTTCAATACTGTGATGATAAAGTGGTCTTTAAATTTAATATAACATTTATTCACAGATAAACAATGCTCGGCAACTAATGTTGTGAAATTCAATGGTGAACCCAAGGGGCACAAAGAGTGAAATTTTCTTCCGCTCGAAGACCCGAAATTAAGAGTAAAATTACGTAAACGTAAACAAATAAGGCATGTACTACAATTAAAAAAATTATGAAGTATTTGTATTGGCTATTAAGGTTTCAAATGTGCTAATCGCAGAATTCTTCAGGAAATCTTCTGGAAAGATTGACTCAATATCAATTTCAAATTTCTTTGCTCACTTCCCCCTCACTAGGTCAGGTCACTCACTAGTGCTGCATACTTGTGAGTAATCTCTTAAAAGTGAGAATATTACAAAGGATTGAAGTTTCATTAGATTCTGAAATTACCACTTGAAAAACTACAATGGAAATCACGCAAAACATCTAAGCAGACAATGGGTCACCTAAAATAACAGGAGTAATTTGTGGATGCCTCTAACATTACGCTTGTGGAGGACAATACGAATCACGTGGTGGTGTGATAGGTCAGATATTGCAGGAAATTCGTGTGTTCTGACAATAATGCACTTATGGTGGCACCACTCGTTTATTGTTGCTAGAACCTACGATTTCATGCAATATTCTACACTATCGTTGCAATATCCTTCAATGTCCTACTGAGAAGTATAAATTATTATTTCGGGTGGAGGGGCACGGCTTGAGTCTACACTGCCTGAAGCTCGAGTATAGCGGCTGCCAGGCGACTTTCGTGTTCAATGTGCTGACATAACTGGCAGTCTTTTCTTTAAGTCGTGGTAGTTGGGCATTAAATTAATTTACTTTTATGCTTTTTTATACTTCTAGTATACCACAATGAAGATGTAACACCTGTCCGTCCATGCAGTTTCTGTTAGAAAGTTTTTAAGCATAGAAATGCTCTCTTCGATCTTTTTAGCTGTCAGAGAAAAGTTTAAGTGTGCCATTCGTGGAAAGTGTTACGAAAGTAATGCCAGACTGCAGACCCAGCTTACCCGACTCATCCACTCAAGATAAATTTACAAAGAAGAATGCCATTAAATTTCCTATGTACCATAAATTATGGAAATAAACTTGGTGTTCAGAGATTAAGCTGAAATTTCCATGCCATTGTCATGAAAGCATTTTTCTCAAGTTGTAGTTTCAGTTAAATTCGAAATCGGCTAGGATTTGGAAGACTTTCTGTGAAACAGTTTTCAAAACAACAGTCAAAGCATACAATTCTTCACTTTTTACTGGTTTGGTTAGAAGGCCATTGTAAAGAATTTAAGAGGCACAGTAGATCAGAGCAGGCATTTTGAAAAATTTGTTTGGTTACTGGGTTGCTCTGATTAACTATGCATATAAATCTCTGTGCAGAGGAATTATGAACTTGGACTGCTTATGTTGGACGTTTTGTTTTCCTGTTAAACGTTTTCCCACTACACTCGTTACCGGTTGTAATTTGCGTTGTTTTGTTGCCAGTTTGTTCTACTGTGTGCCAGCTAAGTTCAGGGATCCAAATGACAGCTGAGTTTAGGTATTTACGTACAATAACTACAATGATGTATTCATGAAAGTGAAATTGTCGTCAAACTAGTTGAAAATGTATAGTTTCTAAAGTTTTCAAATTAAAATTTTCCAATGTATTCCGTTAAAGCTCATGAGGTCTGGAAAATTGTTATCACGATTTCAGTTCGGCCAATCTCAACAGTGGGCTGGTTCAAATGGCTTATAAATTAAATAAAAAATGTGATTTTTACGGATTCATCCGGATGTATGCGTGGTACGCTATTGGCCCATAAGTTGCTCCAGTGTTGAGTTTGTTATTGTACTCATTCCTTCGTGACGTTTGGGAAAATTGTACATCACAACTTCTGTTTCGGCCGATCCCCAGCAGTGGGCTGGTTCAAACAACCTAGTAATTCACTGAAGTCATGTGCTTCTTGTAGATTCACACAGCTGCATGGCATGATAGATTTTGTCCATAAGTTACTCCATTGGAAAGTTTGTTACCGTACTCATTCCTGTGCTTGTTTCTTGCTTTCAGTTTACATCACTGAAGATGGCACAGTTATTTATCCATGCATTTGCTGCCAAAAGACGTACAAGTCAAAAAATGCCCTTCGGAATCATGCCAACATTCATCGAGAAAAATTTAAATGCCAATTTTGTGGAATATGCTTCCAAAGCAATGCTCATTTGAATGACCATTTGAATACTCATCATTCCACTGTCCATTAAAAATGAATTGATTGCTGAAAGGTTCTGTACGGCAAGTAAGTATTTAAAATCTATTTAAAATCTAAAATGTAATGTAATGTGCCCACCAGACCTCGATTTCGAATTTTTTAGAGGCACAAATATGAAAAAGTAACGTTATGTAAGAAATTACGCAAAAATATTTTGTTATTTCTAGACTCTTTTTGTTTCAGTATTTTTTAATTTTCTAAACTTGTCACTTATAAGCAATTAACCTACGTAAAAAAGTAAACGTTAAGTAAGAAATTACGCTAAAACATTTGGTTATTTCTGGACTCTTTTTGTTACAGTATTCTTTAATTTTCTAAACTTGTCACTAGAGCAACTTGCCTGTTTGGTCCCTTTTAACACTCATTCATTATGAAAAGACTGTATTTACACTAGGAAACATTGGGCCTATATAGGCGGAGCGAACATAAACTTTATTTCAAATTTATATTTAGTGTTTATTTTAATGACGTTTGCATGTTTGTTAATTTCGAGCCCTGGCACCAAACATTGTTATTTCGCGAGTAAGTTGTATACTAATTTCATGGAAGAGAGGTGTTCGATGTTTCTTAATTTAATCAATAACTTAATTTAGTTAATACCCCAATTAAATTTATTTCTTCTGGCACGTTGTTTGGCAATGTTCGTAGATACTTTACGTCAGAGTATTAGGTAAAGAAACACGTACGCTTATTAAATCTTTTTAATGATGTAGCTGTGTCATTCTGATGCTTGTTGTACATCCATTGTAAACAAAGTGTTGTAAAGTATTTTGTTTTATATTTCCTTTGTCTTATATTTTACATAGCTGTTTACGAATATTTTGTATTTTATTCAGTGTTTACTTTGAATAAATTAGAGTACTCCAAACTGTCGTGTCCTGCCGATGTATCCCAGCATGAAATAATGGAATAGGACCACGGTTCTATTTGTGGGGTTTCAGAACCCGATGTAATGATTAATTGGTATTTACGGTGTATTCGTATTGCAACACCGCCGTTCTTGGTCATTCATAAAACGAACCGCTGTGAAATTATTTACCAAGAATGTTTTCATGTGAAAGTTTTATTCAGTCATAAACGAATTTAATGGTTCGTTTCACCTGCGAAAATCTGCACGGATGAGTCCTCAGTGAACTCGTGCATGGCCAGGTCAGTCACAGGTAGAGCAGTGTAGGCAATCCCAAACTTCATAAGAGCATAGCTTAGTTAACTGATAACACGTGTAGTGTTTTCACGTTGGATAAATAAATTTAAACGCTTTTTCCGTCATAGGCTTTTCGTTTTTGTTATTTCTATTTGTCGAAAACTATCACGTGTCAGGCCAAGCTTATTTTAACTCAATGTTGTGATACTGCACGCGGACGCATATTTTTTTTCCTAAACAGTTCAAATAAGCGGGCCGGACCTTGCTATGAAACTTCGTTACTTACCACCAACTAGTGGTAATTATGTGTAAATTGACTTGATAGCTGGTCTGTTGTTGTTGTCGTTAGGTTAGGTTAGGTTAGGTTAGGTGACTTAAGTCGGATTAAAGGGGTTTTATCTGTATGCTGCTGGGCTGCATTGAGAGCTATGTAGCAAGTTTTGCTGAACTGTTTACGAAAAAAAATTATGCCACCCGGACCACTGTACTATGACTGAGGTTGATGCTATGGCCTCGCTGTCGACACGCCATTAAGCATCAATGCTCCCTTGCATCATTGCATCAGCAAGTGTGATCACTAACTACTAACTAACATTGTCCAACTGGTTTTATTTTTGGGCTCAATCCAAAAGTTTGAAACAATAAATTTCAGTGAAAGTTTGTCTATAATTCTCAGTAAGAGTGATAGAGCCTAAGGGTATGAAATAACTATGTATATTAGCATGAATTTATAAGATTCGGGAGGAGAATTTGTGCCTGAGACCACCTACTGAAACGTCTTAGATTTATTCCTATTAGTTCCGTCTAAGTTTATAGAGGGCACCATGAGTTTTAGGTTGGAATTTCTACTCAGTTTTCAGCCTAAAATTAAACTAAAGTAAACTAAACTAGCTTGTATTAATTATTGTTTAGTTTAGCTTAGTTGTAATTTAGTTTATTTTGGATTTAGGCTGAAAAATGAGCAAAAATTACCAGATGGAACGCGTGGCATCCACTGAAAACTCGGATGGATCTAATAGGAATGAGTGTAACATGGACTTTTATAATTAGGGACTTTTTTATAGTTACAAATTCTCCTTTCCAACCCTATAATTTCTTGATATTAGCACGAAACAAAGCAACATGATGGCACCAAAATTGTTAGCAGCTGGGCATGACAAGTGATCAGAAATAATTATGAAAAAAATTGATGTGCCGGGATGATTGAGTGTGGGAATTGAACCCGGTTCATTGAAATGGGCCTCCAGCGCACTAGCGCAATGGAGTCCAGTGCATTAACAGATGCATTGGAGTCCGAACATATACTGATGTTAATTCATATGGGAAGGTAGCATTTTTTTAGGATGGTACCACCTGATTGGCAAAAATTCACAAGCAGTCATATAAAACATAATAGGCCTATTTGAATTTCGACCAGCAAAACTTTTAGTCCTTGGTTACTAAAGACAAGATACAAAAGCAATGAGTATGAACATATGCAATAAGGGGCCATTCAAAATCCACATGGTCGGCCAGGGAGTAAGAGGGGGGGGGGGGTTCAGCTTTCGGCCCCAAGGAACCGAAAGGGGGGAGGGGATTTCCTAGTAAACCACGTGGCTATTGCATTGAAGGGAAAGCCTTTATCTCCAATGGATTGGTGATTTACCATACAAGAGTCTCTACGCATAGCGTCTGCAAATACATTGTTTTTTATATTCTTCTTTTGTCGACCTTAATGTCTCATCCCCAGTCAACCGAACAGAATTTCCCGCATAGTGGTGAAAGATGCCGCGGCTTGTTGTAGAAATCTTCAACAACGTAAGACTGCGTTTCCCTCACTCGTACTAAATTCATTTAGATATTGTGCAGCTAAAATGTCGAGTGCTTCACTGGGACAATTCAATGCAGTGATGCCCTACGTATTAATGAAAGTATTACGTTACAATTTTCTACTTTCCGTCTCAGTTACAAATCTAAGATGAAGTCTAGTCTAGCAGCCGTTGCGGATCGCCCAGAAAATTGGTGAATGAATTTAACACGATAAATCAAACATCTGCGTGTGTTAAAAGCAAACGTGGAGGAGTATGGTGGTACTTTGTTGGGTTTCTTATGTCGAACACTATCAATTGGTACGGCACAATAACAAATTTTATATGAAGTGGTACCGCATTTGTCGAAAACACATTAAGGTGGAATACGTTGAGGAGGGAGGAGGGTGTGGCTATGAGCCACAAGGTTTTTTTTTTGGGGGGGGGGGGGTCCAAGTTCCCCCCCCAGACCACCCCCCCGGGGGGACGGGGGGTTAAAAATGGCTTTAAAAAACAGCCGCATGGCTTTTGAATGGCCCGGAAAACAGAGATACCACCAAGTACTTAAAAGCTTAGCATAATCACATGTTAGAACGAGGTGCACCCCCCACATCAGTGCATTCACTGATCCGCCATCTTGAAAATTGACGTCACGGAATGGCAGATCTTGTCAAGATGGCGGATCAGTGAATACAATGGTGTGAAAATGATCCTTGTTCAAAGCTTTTATGGTTTTAAGCTTGTAGTTACCTACTGGAAGATCCTTTGTTTTTGTATTGTGTAATTTAATACTCAATGCTGTTGTATCTTCACTTTAGGTGACCAAGATCCAAAGGTTTCATGGGTCGAAAATTAAAATACTGTGTTTATATGTCAGTTTGTGGTATTTGTCAATCAGGATGCACCGTCCTAAAATATACTGATTCACCCACAAAATAATTTATTCAAGGAAGTTAACAGTAATAATGATGGTGTTGAGGTAGATAGTAGTCTAGTGCACTGGAGGTCCAATTCAAAACCCCCCTCCTCCCCCGGGTTCTATTTGCAGACTCATGGCAAGTGAATTTTGTTGTCAATTATCCTTCTCGCTTGTCATGTGTAGCTAAGAACAATGGCGCCAATGTGCTGCTTTATTTACTAGCGTAAGCCTATTTTCGTTGTTGTGCATCAATAATTAACATTTATCGTAAAGTTTCACATTTAAACATTGTCTGTAAGAAAGAAACTATTAGTATTTTGAGACAAAAAATGTTTTATGGGTGACTTTTATGCGGCAAATAGTTTGATATCATGAGTTGTGGGGTGAATCATTTGGTTGATAAATTAAGATCATTATATCTGTTGCTTTATTAGCTTGTTTTTTGTTTAATTCTAGCGGATTTTATATGAGTTAGTTGTCTTGAAACTTGTTTCTCCTTTAAATCTAATCATTACATTCGTCATGGGTATGAAATTGTTCTACAATGAAATAACAATTTAAGTAAAAGTTATTTCCGTCATTTTGAGGTGACGGTTCCCAAAAATGCCAGTTTATACCTCTTGACCCATTATTATCTAGCTTGTATTTTATTTTTCTATTTTCTTTAATGTTCTGCATGTTTGATGCTTATTGTGAGATGCATTATTTATCAGAGTATTAAATAAAAAAAAATTTTGAAAACTCACATTTAATTCATTTTGCGCAATCTATACTCAAATGAATAAAATTACAATGCGTATTTTACAAGTTTATTTTCAGAAAGAAGAATTTCTCAAAACCAAACCGAAGAAGTTACTGGATATGTTCTAGGATGTACAACATACCTGATAAAATACATAGACACATAAACTAAGGATGTTATTGAATATAAGAACAAGACTGTAACCTGGCATGGTTGATACAAAAAAGCCTGACTGCAGCTAGCTTTTTTTCTGAATAACACCCAGTGTGACGTTTTTTTACCCAAATTACATCATCATACATCCTTTTTTGGTGGAAAATACGTTTTAATCCAGTTTGAACTTTTTTTTTTTAATTAATTGGAAAGTGTTCTTGTCAATTGAGGTATTGATCAAGATGCGATAAGACATGGTAAAATTTCATTTTTCTTTTTGTGGTCTCATCTTGACACACTTTCATCTAGTCTCTTAAAATTTAGAAACTAAACCAAATTACTTAAGATGGCCTTTCATATACAAAAAAAATATTTTAAGTAATTGGCCACCACTTCATTAATTTCTACCATCATGTAAAGATTACTTTTCAACGCTGGCTGTAAATCCAGCTCACACAACAGACATTGTATGTCGGTCTAGCCGGCTTTTGGTCATACTAACTGAGATATATGTCCACGGCCTCGCTTTCCAGTTCTGTGAGCTTATATCTGCCATAAACCACCTCCATTTTTGATAGTTTAACTGCTAGTAACCACATTAAATACTTAAACAGGGAGAAATCGAGACTAGAAAGCAGAAAGAAGCTATTTTCTATGACACATTACAAATATCTGTTGCATTCTAATGAGGGAAAACGGGTTTGCTTTAAACGTTATCGCTAATATTTTGTGTGTGCGTGCTCTGTGGTTCTTTAGCGGCATCTGCTGTTAAGTCGGTCTTTTTTCTAACTCTTCAGCTGTATGTTTTTACTTCTGCGTTGTTACCTCATTTTGCACATAACTACTTTTATCTGCTGGTTTATTATTATAGCTCTTCAACTTAATATCGTTGGCCTAAATTAAGGCCACATTCGTTTAAATATAGTCGCAAATAATTAATGTGCTGACGTGTTCTTCCTTCCATAACCTTACCTACGCCATTATTGGCTTAATCTTCTTATGGTACACCTGCTTATCGACTTTCTTATCTACTACTCAGAAACCATATTAGGGAACAAAACTAATTTCAACTTAAATAAAGGATGTGCTTGATATGAACTTACACGTACACTAACATGCTACAAATATGGTTTTTTTCTTCACACGACGGTGTTTAGGATAGGGTAAAGCTCTGAGTGTTAAAGGAATTATGGTTTTGTCTGCTGTTGGCCCAGTGACCTTGTAAGTTTCTGCTTTTCAGAGTTAAGAAAAATATACAATTTAATTTGGTGCTACATCACACAGAATTACTTGAAATTACGCATCTCCCGACGGTCGAGGGGGTGATGTTGTATGGACGGGCGGAATCTTGCAATAAAAAGGGGGAGGGCGTCATTTTCGAGGGGGTTAGGTCGTGTGAAATTATGTGTGACACATGTGTTTATTTACACACATCAAGTAGATTATACATGAATTCTGGTACATTCTATACGAATTTTGGTAGAATTTACATGGTGGGTTATATTCCGAGAAATTATGACGTTACTGTTGAGGGAGGGGGCTCCTGTGGGGTGTGGTCTAGAGGGGATGGCCCGGGGTGCCCCCGCGGGTAACGTAGATTTTACATGGAATTTGGTAGTATGTTCGTGGTTTGAATTGAAGAGGAGCGGTTGAAGTCACGTGGTGTCGAAGAGTGGATGAGGTCCAGACGGAGTGGACCTGTGGGGTGAGGTCTAGAGGATGGTGATCCTGTGGAGTGAACGAAGAATTTACATGGAATTTCGTTGAATTTACATGGTCAGAGGGGATTGAGGTCGTGTGGTGTCGAGGTGGGTGAGGTCCGGAGAGGGGCTTGCCTGTGGTGTGAGGTCCAAAAGGGTGAACCCATGAGGTGAACTTGTGGGATGGGTGAGGTCAAACGATGCTGAGTGGGTGGCCAGTGAGGTGAGGTCCTGTGGGGGGGGGG
>JAHWFP010202656.1:16159-27170 GCA_023313725.1 Lithobius niger | reverse complement strand
TGAACATAAATTTTACATGGAATTTGGTAGAATTTATGTGACCTGGTTGGGGGGGGGGATGCTTGCATCAGTATTCTGTGTCTCAAAATCGCCTTTCCCTCTTATAATATTATTTCAGCAGTTTAAGAAACTTTATTTGTATACAGTCTTTACCTATGTGTACTGCGGTGTTTTCTGCGGATCCTGAGGCAACAACATATTTTTACCCTAAATATTTTAATTATTTTTTAAAACTAAAATCAACCATACATTTTTAAATCTCCTTCTTGTCAATTTAGTGTATCTACGTTTAACGCAAATAATGTTCTAATTTCAGTTAGTATTACCGAGTTCATAAAAAAATTAAAAAGCTTGGGTTTATATTACGAAATATTTAATTAATGTGCCATTCCAACAGTTCTATTTTTAATCTGCATTGCTTCTTGAAGTTACTTGAAAATGAAATTGGTTTGTGCACATAGTGTAGCAGCCTCAGCACAAAGCCTTCAATTGCCACTTGGGCTAAGTATAATCAAGAATTTATAATGTTGGGAAGGAGAATTTGACTTTTACCCTTTTTGAAACGTGTTAGATTCATTCCTATAAGTTCCATCTAAGTTTACAAAGGGTACCATGAGTTTTGTGTGGGACTTTCTACTCAGTTTTCAGCCTTGAAGTAAACTTACCTAAACTAAAACGAACTAGCTTGTATTTAATTATTATTTAGTTTAGCTTAGTTGTAATTTAGTTTACTATAGATTTTGGCTGAAAATGAGCAAAAATTCAGACGTGGTGCCCTCTGAAAACCAATAAGAATGAATGTAACACGTTTCAATAGGGACCTTTTCAGAGTACAAATTCTCCTCCCCAATCCTATAAATTCTTGATGTAATGTGTAGTGAACCAACAAAAGCTTGGAATTACTATTACTATAAACTTGTAGTCTCTTCGTATGTTTTCGAAAGTGAAGATTGCGGTTCAAAAACGTGTTAAAATAATCATTTGATGCCACCACGCATGGTTTTTAGTGATATACTGCCGTTATGCATCTTGTTCCATAATTTTATCACCATTTTTTCCTAACACCATTCTCGTTTTACAGGTTCCGACGCCACGACAGGAATTGGTACGCAAGGAAAGAAAGTGTGCGCAATTTGCGAGAGAGTTTTCTCCACCGACTGTACTTATTACCTGCATCGCAATTTGCACATGGAACGTTTTAAGTGTGGAACGTGTTACAAGTGCTTTATGTCACGATCTCATCTGGAACGTCATACGTTGAGTCACATTCGAAGAGAAGCACACAACTCATAATTTCCATGCGGAATTTTTGAACAGAATTTTGTACCTTATCTGGACTTATGAAACATACAGCGTTATAGCATATAAATTTGAAATCTCAAGCTGTAGAGGGATCGTTTTAAGTACAATAATAAACTGTCCCCTGTTTCATTTCTGGTTACACGACTCCTAAATTAATAGCAGGGTAATGCTGACACACACAGACATACAAACTCGGGTGAGAAACCAACATGATCAAACCCATAGGACGCCGCTATTTTGCCAGACGTCACATAAACAAGTTAGCAGTGATAGCCGTTTCGTTTTTTGTTGTTTTATTTTCGTTTAAGAGGACTGCAATTTCGGATGTCCTCACGAAACCAAGATGTCTGCACCACGGTTTTTAATAATATTGTTTAAAAATCTCAATATACAAAAACGTATTATTGTTTCTGTATTCTTCTAGAAGATGGGATAACGTAGATGACTTTTCACACCGCTAGAATGTGTTGTCATTTTTGTAGGAAAAAGCATTTTCAGCATATATTATAATTGCATGTAGCAGTATCGTAGCTTAAGCTTTAGCTTGTGGTGCTCACCCAGCCGTAGCCAATGCGCCAGAAGGAGAGAGGGACAATTTTACTAGGTAAATCCCATCGGAAATACCTATGTTCTTTTACATGTCACAATCGACATGAGCACGAGACATCACAGGGTCCTTCTCTTCCCAAAAAAATGCCATGGGTGGTTGTGGCCGGACTTTAACCGTGACCTCTGGCACATGACACGATCATGCTAACCATCAGGCCACCTTGCCCCATTTTCAAATGAAAGAAATTAATCTGCTGCTAAGCTGGTAAATAAGTAAACTCACGTCATAACTTCAGGGGAATGCACGCAAAAGTCAGTTTGCTACAGTCCAGGTGGAAAAGTCTCGTGCCATCATGTTGTTGGAAATTGAACCTTGGTCTTCCAAATAGCATGTCAACTGACCTGCTCTTACGTCTGAGCTACTATGATATCATTCAGACCGATGCAGACTGCATTATAAGTGTTATGTCAGTCACAAGTACTCACGCAATAGGGAATCACAACGCGGGCGACTAATCCAAAATGACACATGAATTTCTTTCGTCACTATGGCTACGAACTGGCCTTCGCTGCAGCCCCCGACGCTACGACGAGACTTTGTTTACGTTAATTTTTTTACTTTAATTTTTTTTTTCCATTATTTCCTCTATTTTTCAAACTTACCCCATCTTTTAGGACGTGCAAAGAAAATTTACTTTGAGACCGCTGACTTTATTTTATTTTGGGTGGGTTTACAAAGCTGACCTCTGGTGGTTTTGGAGACATGGCTATTGACTGGGTGAATGTGAGATTGTTTTCAAGTCAAAACAATTGTTTCTTTGTCAAGTTGTTTTCATTTGCGTGGCACATAAGGCTACGTATTAGTTCTAGATTTATACATTCTCTAACTTCAAGTGGAAGTTTAAAAAAAATAGGTGAATCCCAATAACAATTACTTCTGGATGGAAATATTGACAATTTGGCACCATTCCCTTTTGCAATACATATTGCACTGCTAATTGCTTTTACTGTTTTTACTGCTTTTACTGCATGCTTTTATTGCTTTTCACTGCTTTTACTGTTCATCTCGTAGACGAGTAATGGTAACTAAAACTTGAGTCATACATATCAGTGCAGGGTATATATCCTCCCAGTTAGTAAACTTCGTACAGCAGTGTAATAAACTTTACCTTTCTACTGTGTTTAACTAATTGTATACTGTGGTGTCTCGTGTTGTGTTAATGGTAGCAACATATTTTTTTCTTTCTTTTTTTTATATTTATTTATTAAACCAAAAAACTACTATACATTTTCAAATCTCATTCATGTCATTTTGCTAAAATTGAAGTTAACATAAATAATATTCTAACTTCATTTACTATAACCAGAGTTTACAAAAAAAATAGAAAAGCCAGGGATTTTATTACCAACCTACATTCTCATCCAATGGCATCAAAGGTGAAGTTTGGGGTGTCAAAACATGTTAATGTAATCATTTTATGCCACCACACTTCACTGTTTTTTTTAGTAGTATCTCTCCATTATGCGGGCAAAGGAAGACCTACTCTCTTGTCTCCCACCTTATATTTAAAGTAGGTCGCCTAACGAGACCAATTTCACAAGTATATTATAAATCCGAGTTTAAATATTCAGTGCTTAAAAAATATACAATTTTCTGTCTTGTTCACAAAGAAAATCATAAAAAGTAAACACGGGCAACGCCCTGACACAGTTCAGGTGGGTGCTGCCATGTTGGAACAGCTGTGTCATTATCCAACATGGCTGTTCCCAGCTGAACTATGTCAGTGCTGTGCCCATTTTTACTTATTATGATTTTATTTGTTTGTGAAGAAGGCGAAAAATTGTATATTTTTTTAAGCACTGAACATTTGATCTCGGATTTATAATGTATTTGTGATATTGGTCTCGACAGACCACCCACTTGAAACAATTGCCTCGTCTCACAGATTATATCTACTCAACCCCGCCTCAGAATTTAATTGCTTAATACTCAAATGAAGAAAGGAGGCCTAAAAACTGCCGGGGCCTAAAAACTCACTCATGCATAAACGCAAGGTGAAGGAATTTAATTTTCAGCACAGCTCACAATTTGTGCCTTGGTTACACTAAGAGACGATAAGAGTTTTTTTTAATGATGTGTTGGATACTCTTACCAACTTATTGTGACCAAGGCACAAATTGTGAAGAGTGCTTAAAATTAAATTCCTGCATCATGTAATTATGTCAGAGTGTTTTTAGTCCTCAGCAGTTCATTGCATCTGCCTACTGCTTCAGTAGAAAAAGAAATAGATATTGAAGGTGCACGAAGCACCCACCCACCTAATACCAAAAGAAGTTAGACAACGAGCGCGTCAAAATGTAACTTGAATGTGTAGAGCAAAGGAGCACAAACAACAAATTGCAGGAGGGCATTCAGCTTTGAACAATCCTTTCCGTGAAAAACTGAAATTGGTGTTTAGTACGGGAGACAGTGCCAGAAACACGTAGAGGGCGGCCTCGGGTAGAGTTGAAATTTGGAGTGAGAAAAAGAACACGGGTCACATCTAGGAGATTGTGAATAATTGGTTGGTAAGTAACATGTCGCCATGATGAAAACGATCAAGAATGGAGATAACACGAAGTTTACGTAGGCGATTAGAATAAGACAAGGAACGAATAAGGTGGCACCATTTGGAAAGGCGACGTTGGCATTTTTGAGATGATTAAGTAAGTAATGATTGTAGAGACGATAAATTAAGGAGCAATAGTCAAAGAGTATGAGGATAAAGGTTTTATTTAAATAGCAAATGGGGAGGGTGTAAGAATGGAGAAACCCCATATCAGTTGCTTAACACTGATCCACCTGTTTTACAGGATCACCCTTGGTGCTGCAGACGGATCTTTATTTCTTTCTGTGTGCTTTAAAAACACCACAATTCATTTTTAGTGTTGTTGGTTGTATTCACTGCAGTTTGAGTTTCCGGTAAACTCGTCTTGCTCCATAACATTAACAGAGATTCCCTAATACCATTCTCGTTTTACAGGTTTGGACACCATGACACGAATTGGGAAGCGAGGAAAGAAAATGGGCAAAATTAGTAAGCAAGGAAAGAAAGTTTGCAACCTTTGTGGGAGAGTTTTCTCCTCCGACAGTACTTATTACCAGCATCAGAATTTGCATACGGAACGTTTTAAGTGTCGGACGTGTAACAAATGTTTTATGTCACGGGTTGATCTGGAACGTCACACATTTACTCACATTCCAAAAGAAGCACGAAACAAATAATTTCCATGTCGAATTTGTGAACAGTGCTTACACCGTAACCAGACTTTTGTAACCTGTCTGGATTTATGAAACATTCAGCATTACAGCACCTGCATTACGAATCTTAGCTGTAGAAGGATTGTTATAAGTGCAACAATAAACTGTTTCCTGTGTCATTTCCGGCTGTATGAAGCATAAATTGCTGGCAGGGAAATGCTTACTCCCAAACGTAATATTGGATGGCCTCACGAAAACAAGATGGTCCACACCAGTAGTTTCTGATATTATTATTAAAGAATTATTATTAAAAAGCTCATTATATACTGAAACGTATTATTGTTTCTGTATTCTTGTAGAAGATAGGTAACGTAGATGACTTATCACACCTCTGGCATGCATTGCCATCATTACAGGAAGAAGCATTTAAAGCACATATTATAATTTTATTGTTACGTGTAATAATACTGTCATTTATTATACTCTATGGAAGATATCCCCCAAAGCTGGTTTATCTGCTTATAGGTATTAGGTTAGCTTCAATATATCATTATTGATATTCTTTTACAGGGCAAATTTGAGACATACCGTTTCACTTGTTAGGGATGGGTAAATTTGAGACATACCGTTTCACTTGTTAGCGACGGGTAACTGAATAAGTGTTTGCTTTATTTTTCTGACTTTGTATCGATTTTCTTTGTTTACTGTGTTAAACACTGTTTAGACACATACTAGCTGTATAATTTCAAGTATAATTCAAGGACTATAAATTAACAAAGTTTAGGTGACGGAATTGCCCAAGGAGCAGATTCACTGTAGTAAAATTATAATTCAGCAAGTTACGTATGTACTTGCATAGAAACGGAAACTTATGAATTGGTGACTGGTAGTTGCCTTATCTTATGGTTTTCATAATGTCGAGAGTTGGGTGTGGGATAGAGTCAATGTGTTGAATTTGTGTTTATTATGTAGGCTTGTAACTGTATGTGGATTTTTCTTGTTAACTCTTCATTAGTGAGTATATTCTTGGAAATTATTTAGTACCATATTAAATAATTTGTTCTCTGAAGCAGAGAAGGATTAGTAAATCACAAATAGTATCACTGGCACCCTTCCGATGGAATCAGCTGAATTAGAAATTGCCTCTAGGTTCCACCAGTCCCAAACTTCCTGAACCTTTTCCACTGCCGGCAATGTACATACCTCATCAACCATCCTAAGTATAAACCATTGTTCATGTGGGACTGGGACTATTCAGTTAAATTCTGTCACTCCATAGGATGCTCCACCAGTCCCAAACTCTCCTGAACCTTTTGTACTGTCGGTAATGTACATACCGTACCTCATTAACCATCCTAAATATAAACTATTGTTCATGTGGGACTATTAAGTTAAATTTTGTTCTTATTAATAATACTTGAAGTAATGTACTAAAAGCGTGAGGCAGAAAAACTCTCACAATCAGCTACAGCAAACTTCAAAAGTGTTGTTTTAACGCATTGATAAGTTTAACCTGTCACATTGTCGTTTTTTGCATCAAGTGTGATGTTGTTACAGGTTAAACTATTAAAGCATTAATACATTTATTTTTGCTTTGCCTTTGACATAAATACGGGCAAAACAGAATAAATGGACCAGAGTCCACCGTTTCCAAATAGGGTCTCCGAACAAAATGAATTTCATTTTGATAAGTTTTTACAATAGTGGTCTATGACACTCAAGTCAAATGTCAGAAACATGATAACCATAAAGGAACACGTCAAAGCTAACCGAAATCTAATGTCCACAGGCCCCCTAACCAATCTTAAAACACTCATTCAGGTTTCATTGTTCGTTGATTGGAAACACTACATGGAGAAGCTGGACTTCATCCCATTCATTCTTTTACACCCAGTGTGGCTATTACCTTTATACACTGTAACCTGTGTAAACCTTTACGATAATGTTAATGGCTCCATTCATTCTGTGCACCCTGTGTGACTATTATCTTTATAAACTGTAACATTTGCAAACTTGAACAATAATATCAATGGTTCCATTCATTCTGTTGCACTTTGTGTGACTACCATCGTTACAAACCATAATTTATGCAAACTTGAACGAAACTGGCAATGGTTTCATTCATTCTGTTACACCCTGTGTGACTATTACCTTTATAAACGGTAATCTACGTAAACTTGGATGAAATTGGCAATGGCTCCATTCATTCTGTTCCCTCTGTTTGACTATTACCCTTATAAACTGTAATGTATGTAAACTTGAATGGCATTGGCAATAGGTCCATGTATTCTATTACACCATGTGTGACTATTCCCTTTATAAACTGTAATCTTTGTAAACTTGAACAACATTGGTAATGGCTACATTCATCCTAGTTGTTCAACCTGTGTGATTATTACCTTTACAAACCATTATGTATATAAACTTGAACGACATTGGCAATGGTTCCATGCATTCTATGAAACCCTGTGTGACTATTACCTTTATAAACCGTAATCTTTGTAAACTTGAACAACATTGACAATGGTTCCATTCATTCTATGAAACCCTGTGTGACTATTACCTTTATAAACCGTAATCTTTGAAAACTTGAATGACATTGGCAATGGCTCCATTCATTCCGTTACACCCTGTGTGACTATTACCTTTATAAACCGTAAACTATGTAAACTTGAACACCATTGACAATGGCTCCATTCAATCTGTTCAACCTGTGTGACTATTACCTGTATTAACCATAATCTATATAAACTGAAATGGCGTTAGCAAATGGCTCCATTCATTCTGTTTACCCTGTGTGACTGTTGCCTACAAACTGTAACCTATGTAAACTGTAACGAAAATGTCAATGGTTCCATTCATTCTGTTACACCGTGTATGATTATTACCTATATAAACCGTAATCTATGTAAACTTGAACGACACTGACAATAGTGCAGCCGTGTGTCAATGTATGTGGTTTTAAGGTGATGAAAGTAAACAGTAGTAAGATGAGGTCTAAGCAATGTTTAGCATTAATCACAGACCAAAGTGGTTCATTTAATTTTAATGAAATTACGAAACATTATGGATTATTCTGTACAAGGAGAATTATCCATAATGTGAGAATTTCAATGTTCGTTTACATTTATCACTTATCCACATTGATTATTAGCTTCACTACTTTGAGCTTAGTAGATTAGGTGAGTAATGGTAAATATAGCTTGGCATATGGGATGACAACGAATTGAAACTATTTGGTCATTTCCTTGTTAGATTTAGTGAAATGAATAATTTGGTATATTTAATACATTTATTCCTATATTGGCATTTGAATGTCAGAAGGCAAAGAAATGTGAACTTAAAATTTCGATGTTTAGGGCGTGCAAAAAAACTTACTTTGTAGACTACTGATTTATTTTAATTGTGGGTTAATAAACCTCAATTCTGGTATTTTTGGTGTTAAGGGCTTTTTGCTGGGTGCTTGTAAAAATTTCCTCTTGATTTTGCAACACTATCAGCAGTTTAATAAAGTTATTTTTCTAATGCTATGTGTAGTTTTTGCTTTTTAAGTTAAAATAGCAACAATTCTTGTTTGCAAACGAAGAAAAATTAAGCTACAGTCACAGAGATAAAATAATTTAATAAACTTGCGTCCAACTTCAGGGAAATGCAGCGAAAGCTAGTTTGCGTTACTCTAGACGAAAAATCCTAACGTGTAGCCGGGAATCAACCTAGATCTGCACAGATCGTCGATTTTGTTGCTTTGCGGTATGTTATCTTATAGACCTGTAATGGTAACTATAACATGATACTTAGATTTCAGTGTAAGTTCGTTTCCTCACATTAGGAAAATCTTATTACAACAGTTTAATAAAACTTATTTTTCTGCTACGTTTAACTTTGTCTACTGTGGTTTTGTCCTGCTGTGGTTAATGTAGCAATATATTTATTCCTTTGTTTACATTTATTTTTTTAACTAAAATAACTGTAAACTTTTACACTCACTCATTCATGCCAATTTAAACAGCGATTACCACAAATAAACTACAAATGTTGTCCTAATTTCGTTTACTACTAGAGAATTTATAAAAAATAAAACCAGAAAAGTTTGGTATTCTTTTATCAAATATTTAATTAATGTGCCTTGCCAGTAGTTTTATATTTAATCTGTATTAGTGCTGAGAGTTACCTGGCAATGAACACAGTTGGTGATTTTTCGTACAGTTTATCATCCACGACATGTTTTAATGGTATAGCTGCCTCGTCACAAAGCCTTTGTCATTTCGGCTAAGTCCAGTTTATAGGGTACCTACAAATGTTTGACGTATTACCGTTACAAACATATGTTCTCAACCATGTAAAGTGAAGTTTTTGGGTGCGAAAATGTCGTAAAACAATCCGTTGTGCGAATTATTTTGCAGGCAATAAAGATATGTATGAAGATTGTTCCCTGATGAAACAACAAGCCCTAGTTTGCAACCTCCTGTACGAGTGATACTTTTGCTGGTCTCTTAGAGGCGATACACTTGAATGAAGTGCATTGTGCATGCAAAATACAGCAATCAATAAAGTAATGTAATAAAATTTTGCATTTGCACAGGATGTGCAAGATCCAAATTCTAGACGTATTTTGGGTAAAGCATACACACTTACATATGGCTAGGTACTTTACCGAGCTAGCATAGCACGAATAGTCATAAGTACGTGTGTGTACCATAATGTAGGTGCGTTGTGACTATCTAAAAGTAAGTTGTCTCTAAAATTGCCGATTGCATAAACTTAGAAAAGTCCTACAAAGAAGTGTGTTTATTGCACCCTCCATCGCAATGTACCTTGTCACTGACTGGGTCCAACTTAAAACTACGTCTTTGTGCTTAGTTCCGGGTTAAGGTCTTGTCAGCTAATTTTTTTTATTAATTAACTTCTTTGAGCCTTAAGTCAACCGAAACAATTTAATTCTTGTGTGGCTGAAACGGCTTAATTTTGAATATTACCATCCATTTTTTAAGAGAAAAAATATGTGGCAAAGAGAAGGGCAAACTCGGGATTTGAACCGGAAACCTCCGATCATCGTAGGATCCGAAAGATTGTCCAGAACTGGCCAGAAGAAGTTCCCATAGCTGCTGAAGGAGCATGGTAGCCTCTAATGCTATCCTGGCCGGCAGTCCTGGAGGCGACTTTCCAGGAGTTCTACCAGATCTACAATCTCAACGACCAGACTGAGGTCTCTCACTGCTCAGCCATGATGACCGCCTACATAATATATCAACGAAATCCCACGTTAGCCCAATTTTATGTATTTTCAAGAATTTCTTACTCAATTAGTATATAACTTTTATGCTTCAATATTATGATTCCATCACCATGATTTTCATTGCACTGTAAATGAATTTTGGTACAATGAGAAAACGGATGATGGAATAACTTTAAAGAAGGATGGATCGTCCTGAATTGTTAAAGCGGGGGTTTGATGCAATGATTGTGATAAAATCTATGTGGGATAAATGGCTCGTTCAAAAAATAGGTTGGATGAGCACAAAGTTGATCGAAACAGTTGATTTTCCCCTAATATCCGAATGCTGTTGTTAAAACATATTACCGAATTTGAACGTGATGTGGTTTGGGAATACGTCAGTCCGTTTAAAAGACCCCCCCCCCCCTCCCCACACATTAATTCCTTTAAAAAAACAACTAATTTAATAAATACTTTATCCTTGTTCCTATGATATAATTCTAATTCTGTCTCTTGTATCTTGCAGGTTTTGCTGCTTTTCCGCTGCCTTGCCCCGAATGTGGAACTCTATTCAAAAGAGCCGAGTATATGCGACGACACATGATAAGTCACACAGAACGATTTAAGTGCGATGTCTGTGGCAGTTGTTTTGAATCTTCTAGAAATCTGCGTCTCCATTCGTACGCGCACTTGAGTCGAGAAGA
>JAHWFP010202656.1:137-13422 GCA_023313725.1 Lithobius niger | reverse complement strand
AGGAGCAAGATAACTGATATCCGCCATAAATTCACAAATAAAAAATATATCACTAATGTCTTTTCAGAGGGAACAAATTACAATGAATAAATTGTCGGAGGAACATACGCAGACTGGATTATTGGCTATTATACATAAAGGGGGAAGAGCGCTGGTCAGGTCATGCCCCGGACCGCTATGCAAAGGTGTTCAAATAGTCCCGTAAAGCAGCCTACACGCATGTCAATTGGAGGTCCGTCCACTTGCACCAGTAAACAAATAAATTAGTCCAAAATGCTTTATTACTGTCAGGGGTTTGGCCTCTCTCTTAACGTTGGATTTCCCTACTCTCCATATCTTTTCCGCTTCTTAGCCAACAAGTATGAGGCTACATCACGCAGTAGCGAAAAGCATCATAGAAAACATTATTTACCTTTAAAGTCCCACATGGTAAACAGCATAGCTGCCTTTACTTTAGTACAAGGAATGCCCTTGCTTTCATGGTTAGGCCTGACATATGTATGACGGCCATTCAATAATATTGATTCGTCATGTAGAGAAACATGTTGTAGAATTTAAAAGAGGGCATAAAGATATATATATATATATATATATATAAGGAGAGTGAAAGTTAAAAAGATGAGCCATTACAGGAATAGGCAGTACAACAAGGAGTAATTCGGCTTGTTACATAATAAAAGCGAGCGACAAAAGAGTTCGTCCAACAAGGAGAGACAATCAGCAATTGAGTGCATCTTTACAACAATGGTACGTTGGCACAGTTAAGTTGCTTCGGCCGTAGGATTTTGCATTATTGCAGCAAACTGGGATGTTCCCCGAAGTTAAGATCCCCGAAGTTAAGCAGCATTGGGCTGGATTGATACTTGGATGGGTGACCACCTAGGAATCTGGCTGTTGCAGACATAGAGCCGTAGGGCTTCGGGCAGATAACCAGGAGTGGTTAACGCTCGTTAAACCCTTTGAACCCTTTGAATGATCCTTACAAGATAACAATCGAGCTGTTTATTGTTGGCGACTTTGGCTTAATTAACGTGATCTTGAGTGTTCATGCTAAATTTGAAAGTTTGTGGAGTGCGAGGGGAATCCCTTAAAGTGGGAAAGGACTATCAGGAAACAGGCAGGGAAATTCCCCCCCAATAAATCACATTAAAAGAGCCCTTTAATTCCGATGGGTTCAGAAGTTGTAAAAATAATATTCTTCTTCAGTTAAGTGTTGTGCAAACCTCCAATAACTGCATTCTAGGCGTAGCGTATCATTTTCATAACTTAGTACGCAATGTGTTCTGATTTCGACTTTTTTTTATCAAGGTAATGTGGATGCACTTTAACATTACAGTACTAGATGTAATAAAAATAAGTTAATACCTTGTGAGCTGTTGACATTAGAATATAGGACTTTCTTAGAAGTTGACACGCAACCAGCGTAATAGCCTTCCACTGCCAAAACTGCATCAAAAAGTCAGGGTCATATTGGAAATTAACAATAAAATATAGATAACCGATAAAAATCAATTATTTTTAAATGGTAAATGAGGGTAAACTCCACCAAAATACTACAAATAGGGTTTCCTAACCCAGATTTTATTATGAAGCCCCAGTGTTCGGGTTTGAAATATTGTCAACCAACCTTTCCCATTTTACTGTAATGGTTGAAAAGAAAAACTTGTTTATGTAGAAACTCTGAATGTGCAGTAGTCACAGTTAATACAGTTATACGATAAAAACATATTGATGTTTGGTCGTGGTACGTTTTAGTTAAACTAACAGTTACTTGTTACTTCCGCAGTCAAAATTGTATTAGTAATATTCCTGAGTAGCCTTAATTTCAAAACTAAGAAACACCAATTTAAATGTTCAATATAGACATAACTAAAGCACAACCCACAAAGCCAAAGTAAGATCTATTAACTTATGGACAATACATACAGTTTTTTTGAAATTGTACTTGAATAATAGAACTCCGTCAAACCCTAGTTTACAACACTTCCAAACCCTGGTTTCTCGTCTGCAAAATTGGTACATTATACGTCGTAAAACGGCCTCACACTAGACTAAGAAATACTTGGCATGAAACTTGTATGTATGTGGTCCGAAAATAACGTTGTACTTTAGAATGCTTAATATAATATTGACTAAGCGGGCAAATAAAATGCTTGTTGTAAATTGTGTGCTTTGTTCTGAATAAATTAATTTTGCATACATGTACCTTGTATGGATAAGTCTTTTGTCTAATTTTTGTGCATTTTCATTTTTCAGCGGCAGTGTTGGGCCAAGTCAAATATGGACTTGGAATTAATTGACTCAATTCCACTCTTGTGGACTTTGTAAAATTGGTTCTACGTTGAACAACTCCAGGTTATGAATTCATGGAATTGGCTTTCTTAATGTTCAACTCCGCTTGACTTGATTTGGACTTGGGTATTTGCTGAAATTAAAAACTGACTTGGGGTAGGAAATGACTTGATGACCCATCAATTCATCTCCATTGGATTATTATTGCCTAGACTTGATTTGTATTTGACTTAAAATTCCTTGTTTTGACCTGGTTAGCTTCAACCTGAAATGCAGGCCAATTCCGCAAAATCCAAATAAATTTACCCAATTTCAGCTGCAAAATTCACTAAATTCGTCAAAATTTACGGAAATACCTGAAATTGTGGGGTACTCAGGCTGAAATTGGGTGGAATTGAATGGAATTGGTCAAAATATTTTCCGAATCAAACGGGAATTGACCGGAACTAAGACTGGATCAACAGCAAGTCAGTGAATTGGAACTGATTTGTCTGAATGTGAAACTAAAATTAATTGATTGGCAATGATTTTAAATAGCAAATACAGAATGTGCAATGATTCGAATTGTAGCGAAGCATGGCTGTGACTTGGTTGGAATTGACTCTGACTCATGAAATTGAATTGGAATTATCTGGAATGGAATTGCTTGTCAATGGTATGATGGTAGAAATGGATTTGAATTGACTTTCTGTTCACTTAATCTCTAGGTAATTGACTCAAATCCATTGAAATGGCATCGTGCCCATCCCTGTTCGGCGGTCTTCTTTGTGTAGAATATTTCATTTCTGTAGAAGACGTCAACCAGCAAATCAAGGCACACATAAAGAAGGTTGAACTCCTGGAAGGATGGAATTAAGGAAGGCATTGATGTAGAAATTCAGGAACCAAGGATGGTTTGTGGGCCAATGTTTGTGTGATGGCTTTTTAATCTTCAAAAGTGGCAGGCTAATAAAAGAGTGACCACTGAGACAACTCACACCATTGCAATGTAGAACTGAAAACGTGGTATGCTGTATTGTGTATGTTACGGAGGTCTTGTAACTAGAATTGGATGCAAAAACGACCAGTTTGTGAGTGAAAGGAGATTTTCAACAAGGGGTTTCCTGACAAACTAATATTAAAATGAAAATAGATTTGGATGTAGACCTCCCAACTAATTTTTGCCTAATAATTGAAAATTCACATTCTTCTTTTTCTTCCCTGAACAAAATCAATGTTGCACCTAAAACACTAGTTTCTTGTAGGGTACATTAAATTTGTCTTCCAGCTGGTTCTGCCCTTATATCTCTTGAATCCCTTTCTATTGACGAATCAACAAGTAATCGTCAAACATCACCTTGCCGAATTTGATGTGTTCTGCCCTTTTTAAGAGATTAACAAAAAAGAGACTATTAAAAAAAATCACTTCTTTATTTTTACAATTCACTTTTTTCCTTGCCTTTTGGCAAGACCAAAGATTAGGATGATTTAAATAAATACAGATGCAAACCTATTTACGTTGCCTTTTGGACTTATATGTCAGACTGCCTGTGCGGCGAAGCGAACCCACGACCTTTAAAACCAAAGGCCGAGGTTCTACCGCTGAGCCAGACTGACACGGCCAAAAGGAAACGTCCATAGGCAGCATTTAACACGTGCATATATACATATAAACCAATCACCACTGCAGGGACGCTTATTTCCCGTGCCACACTCCAAGTAAAACGAATGGAACACTTAAACGTGAAATAATGATTAAAGACGGAAAGCCAAAGGTTCAACAAAAGTTAAATAAATACAGATGCAAACCTATTTACGTTGCCATTTGGACTTATATGTCCACTCAGGCAGTCTGACATATAAGTCCAAACGGCAACGTAAATAGGTTTGCATCTGTATTTGTTTAACCCTTGTTGATCCTTTTGTTTTCTGTCTTTAATTAGGGTGTCTATTACAAGATTAGAAGAAACCTGTATGTGATGACAATGAACCTTACATTACAGTCTGTATTACAGTCGTTTATTCTGGCCCTACACCGGCCCATGAATATCATTAAAACACTATTTTGACTTCAGGCTGATTATCAGTATAGCAAAGAATAATACCTGATTCAGAAAACATATTTTTTTAGCATCTGGAAAGCCTTTCACCCACCTTTGTGTGCATCTTAACGTCATCCACAGTTTGAAGGTGCTGCTGGTGCGGTACTATGGAATACGTGAAAATGCAGACACAGGTTGTTGAAAGGCTTAACTGAAGAAAGGTTATTTTACACCCGAAGACGGTGTGTTGACGCTTTAATTTTATAGGATGTTAAAATAATACTAAAATTATTGTACTATTCGTTCGTACAATGGGATATTCACTTTGAAATTTAGAATGATAGAGTTGTAGCAAGAATGAAACTACCTCATCCTGCTCAGTTATAATCATTTCGTTTTATGGTGTTTAATTCTTGGTACAGTTATAATTTCCGCCAATGTTTTTTACGACGTTGTGAAATGATTGTTTCTAATTTCGTTGATTACTGGTACTTATTTTGATTATTGGTAGATATTTCATTGATCTAACGTGATACTCATACATTTTCTTAGGTGATCTAGCCATTGATGAGGGACCCAGTGAGAGCGTACTTTACTGTGATATCTGCAACATGCGATTCACAAAATGGAAGACTCTGCGAGCACACCAAAATGTACACACTGAACGTTTCAAATGCCAGACGTGTAGTAGATGTTTTTATTGCCGTACTGATCTTCAGCGTCATCGATGGACACATTTACCTGCTGAAGAGCGACCACCTCGTGTGAGCTGCTGTCTTTGTGAGAGTACGTTCATAAACCCTGCGGACCTTACCCGTCATATTAGAGTGAAACATTTAACCATGGAGTAACACGCACAGTGAAAAAATAAAATTGCCCGGCTAACACTGTGTATGCTTACTTTATACTTTTACGCAAACAAGCATGGCAACTTATTACATCATCCCAAATGAGTACGTGGACATTTTTTACACGTTTGACATGTCTCATGTTATTTCACGAGGTGTAATTGCAATTACTCCAAATTCCACTTCCAAACATTTTTATATTATTTCCTATGGGTCCACATTCAGCACTAGCACACTTGCAAAATCTTCTTATGGTCCCCACACACTGGGTGGACAGGTCGTGCGGCCAGTGGTCGTCACGGCCAAAAAATACATTTTTCATTGATAATCTTCAATCACGTTGCGAAAAATGAACACGGTGGAGCAAGTATGGTCACCCTGTGGTCGCCTGCACGCTGCCTGGGAATCCCAGTGGCCGCTGCGACTGACTGGCCATGGTGGCGAAGTGTGCAGTGCTGCATATACCCTAAGCTTTCTCATTAGCGACAGCGACCTGGTCGCCTAGTGCATGGGGCTCTTAATCGCCAATAGCATAGTATGCGAATCTAAGCAAGAACACAAGGTACTGGCAGGACTACAACCAGTTACCACCACCCTACAGGTTGGAAGTTTTTGCAGTTTTGGTTTGAGATCCAACCTGCATTAGCAGGCAAGGGGTAGTGGTTCACTGGCTGTCTTATGGTCAGTACCTTATGTCCTGAATTAATTTCACTTTGTTGTACTTGTTTATTAATAGGCTAATTGTGATTCGAGAAGAATTTGCTATAGTTTCATTCATTTAGCAGTGTTTACAATGTTGGCTCCTTTGTGTTTGTTCGATTATTAGATAAATAGATAAATAGAATTCTCCACACTTGGTGGAAGGATACGGAAGGGTGGTGAGCCGCTTACTCCGTTCCGGGAGATCATCGTAGAAGGATCAGGGCAGTGGACGCCTGAGAAAACGCTGAAGGGGTTCACATTTAAGCAATCTACTAAAGGCTGAGACTGAACGCGCATTTACAGTTTCCCTACTTAGCGAGTTCCAAATAGGAACAACCCGTACCGAAAAAAAAATGTCTACGACAGTCTACACGGGAAGCTAGAGCAGCTAACTTCCAATTATGACCCCGGGTACGGTTTAGGCTCGGGGCGAGGTCGAAAAAAGGCAGGTCGACCTCAATTAGGTTTCGCAGGATCCGAAAAGTCAATACAAGGTCAAATCTCAGTCTACGTAACTCCAACAATTCCAGACCAAGCCGCTTAAGTCCATTATTATTGCATTGTTTTATCAAGTCCTTTTTACAAATTTCATTGTGAATTAAAACCTTTGTGATTTAATGTTTGGGCTTGATGACAGAGTACAATAGACTCCGAAACGTCACACTTTGTATACCTTGTCAAGCACCTTTCTGGCTCTAATTTTTTATACATTCAAGCTGGTGCATATTTCGTACAAAGTCCTCTGGTAATATAGCAAGGTTCTATATTATCATTTGGAGTATTCCAGCATTGACAGAAGCACAATACTTTTTCGGTGCAGCTGTGATGTATTGCTTAAGAGTATTTGCACAAGTATTTGGCAAGTATTGTGTTTAAAGTTTCGGATAACAATCTGTTCAAACCTATAGCAAGTGTGGTCATTTAAACATTGTAAATAATGATCACTAGTCACTCCATTCTGTAGCATCCTCTTTTTGATACCTTCCCACTTTTTTTACAGAGACCGTAAATCTTCTATTTCTGGCTGGGTCCTCAATTGTAGCCGGGTGTTTTGTCACCCACGAATTAGTTGTAGCCGGTCTCTTGTTGTAGCAGGGTTTCTGATTGTAGTCGGATCAAATTAGCTTGATTTTGAAAAAGAGCATGTCCGTCACAAGTCACACATTTGATCTGTGTGTAGATACCGTACATTTCCTTTCTAAATTTTGTAGTAGCCGGTCTCCAGTAGTAGCCGTTCGTTAATTGTAGCCGGGTCAAAATGGCTTGAGTATGAACCAGTAGCCGGGGATACAAATAAAGGATTTACGGTATCCCCAAATGATAATTATGTTATAGATATCCGTGAATCATAGGCTACTTAACGGCTATAATTGCTCGTGAGCAAGAAATGGCTGGTCCAATATCGAGGAGGTGGAGGGAAACATGAGCGCGCATAGCGCGCAGGTTTTTTCCTTCAGCCCGAAATTATTGGACTAGCCGTTTTGAGCACAAGAGCAATTATAACCGTTAAATCGCCTATGATTCACGGATATATATTTTAATGCTAAGGTGTGATGTCAAGGTATCTTATCGTCTTATTCGAGTTGTTTGTAAATTTTATTTGTGAATCGTAATTAATTTAAGAATATTTACATGCGACTTATGTAAATTCCTGAACAGAAGTTCGAGGTTGGAAACGGGGTTGGAAGCTTCCTGTGTATGAAGGCTAACTGAAGGGGAGAGACGTTCCGTAATACCGATGTTTGTGTTTTAAGGTAAAAGTGTATTTTTTCCTACTTTAATAGTTTAAATCAGATGAGTGTGTAAAATGCGCTAGTCGCTTGAGTCTCGTTGGTTTTTAGGTGTATTTCAAAGTGTCAGTAGCCTAGTTTTCGTACCGTCGGAACGAAAGGTTGCCGGGTTGGGCCATTCCTCCCATAGGTGGGGGCCTAGCATAGTACGCGAGTTTATTTTTTTTTAGGCTAAAAAGAAAAAATGTCGCAGGTTGTAAATGTGCTTGTTTATGCCGGTTGCAATGAGGTATGCTGGTTGAGTTTGTATTGTGTATAGCAATTTTGCAAAGTCGAGTCATGTGTTACATGGTGGAGCGGGGGGTTGTGTAGAGCCCCGCAAAAAGTATTAGATTATCATAAAAGTGTGGGCTATCAAAATTAACCCACTGTGACATGTGTGGGTTATCAAAATTAACCCACTGTGACGTGTGTGGGTTTTCACATTAACCCACTGTGACGTGTGTGGGTTTTCACATTAACCATATATAACGACTACACTTTTAGAATGGGGATGTGTCAGCGTGACGTCAACTCCGTGCATTAAGTAGTAGATATCCTTGAGCCGTTGTCGATTTAACAGTTATAGTTGCGAGTGAGCGAGAAACGGCTAGTCCACTATCGAGGGGGTGGAGGGAAATAGTGGACTAGCCGTTCGAGCTCAAGAGCAATTATAACCGTTAAATCGACAACGGCTCACGGATAAGTATTTTAAAGCTAAGGTGTGACGTCGAGCCAACATCTAGTTATTTGAGATTAAAAAAAAAAATTTATTTGAAAATTTTATTTGTGAAACATGACGTAAATTCCTGAACTCAAACTTCCGGTTTAAACTTCCTGTCTGCAAAATTCTCACGTACGTGAGGACGTCCCTATACCCAGTCCCAGTCACCGACGTTTGTGTTTAAGGTAAAACCGTATATTTTCTACTTTATTAGTTTAAATAAGATATAGCGTATAAAATGCGCTATTCGCTTGAGTCTCGTAGGTTTTTAGGTGTGTTTTAGAAGGTGTCAGTAGGCTAGTTTTCGTACCGTCGGAACGATGTCGGATTCGGCTATTCATTCATGGATGGGGGTGGGGAGGGGGTAGCATCGTACGCGAGGTTTTTTTTTTCGTGTTAGTGCGGAAAATGTCGCCAGGTTACAAATGTGCTGTTCGCTTGAGTATCGTATGTTTTTAGGTGTATTTAGGTGTGTTTACAAGTGTCGGTAGCCTAGTTTTAGTACTGTCGGAGCGAAAGGTTGACGGATTGGGCCATTCTTACATGGGTGGGGTTCTAGAAATAGTAGCCTACGCGAGGTTTTTTTTTTTTTTCGTGTTAGTACCATAAATGTCGCAGGTTGCAAATGTACTTATTTATGTTGGTTGAATTTGTGTTGTGTACGGTAGTTTTGCAAAGTATGTCACGTGGTAGAGCAGTGGTTGTGTAGAGCGCGGAAAAAGTGTTAGATTATCCAAAATAGTGTTAGATTATCCAAAAAAAGTGTGGGTTATCAAAATTAACCCACGGTCACGTGTATGGGTTTTCAGATTAACCGTATATAACGGCTACACTTTTAGCATGGGGATGTGTTGGCGTGACATCACCACCGTGCATTAAATAATTTTAACTACCAGCGATAAAAAATGAAATTGGTACTGCAGGGTGCTCGTCCTTCATTTTCCAGGAACCTTCTTGTTGATCTCGTTGTACACGGGGTGCTTGTATTGGGTGGCTGGTAGTATTGTAATGCTGAATGTCAGAACATGTCGGCATGCAGATTGGGTGTAAAAATATTTGGATGTTGGATAAATCAACGAATTTGTATCAAATACCAGCACTCTTATTTCGCCAGGATTACATTAGTTTTATCTTATTGGCACAGATCATCATATGCACGCATTTAGCCAAAGTAAGTCATAGATAACTAACCAGATATAGAGCAGTGACATTTGCCACCATATTGGCACCAGTATGGGTTTTGGAGGGCATAACTACAAGGTGCACTATATAAAAATGGAGGGAAAAACAACGGAAGAGCGAATTTCTTAGGCTTAAATTAACATTGTTTTTTCCAACAACAAAAATCGCGTGGTTTAGATCCAAGAAATCACTCTTCACAGCATCGGCTTCAGTATGACGCCCTTCTGTTTCTCTCTGCAGTGCCCCTTGCGGCTAACCCATTGAGGCTCCAGCATAGAGTTATATACAATAATACTACGTCGTGTCACTGCTCTATTGTTGTTACCATGACAATGACTGACTCGCGACTAAAATGTAGCTGCAAAAAACGAAGCGAGGTCAACTTTGCTTGATTTTACGTCATCGTAAATTACTTCTAAACAACGCAATTGCTTCTGTAATAGTTTTCATTATATTTTCGATATGTTGTGTAAGTGTACACCATGCCTACACTGTTATGCTGTCACAAACTGGGGTTAAAAGAAGTTGGAATTTTGCAACAATAAACAATAAATGACAAGGTAACGAGTTCAAATAAACTGGCTTTTCGTTTTTTCTAATGTTCGTCTACCACTTTACATTTTTAACTGACGGCATTAAAACTAATGTCAAGTTTCATTTTTTAATGTAACAATAAACTAACATAGGAAAAGTGTAGACAATTTGATTATAGGTTGCTTATGATAAAGTTTTTAATTTTCAAATTAAAACAGAAATAAGCCACAGCACCACTGGCATAGGAACACTTACAATTCGTTAATAACACACCGTACAAAAACTCAGTACATTAGAACTTGTTTTTTTTTCGTGGCACGTACCAACTTTTTCACTTGCCTTTTGAAAAATAGTAGCTTACTTCAACTTTTATTGTATTTACTGTTTTTTATTGTATTTACCGTGTATTTTAAACGAAGGTGCACAAAATCTGAAGTGAACGTCTGAACAGTAGTAGCGTTGTTATGGCCTATATTTGAGTTAATATCTCCCAAAGTGATTTTTGTGCTCTTTGAACTTTTACTTTATTTCATACATCGAGACTGTATGAAGTTCGTAAACTTACATTCTTAACTATCACACCAGTCAGCCCAGTATACTTTATCATTGTTCTGCAATCTTCAGTTGATTAATTTCTTTCCCTAATTTGGTTTCAGACGAATTTTTCAGTACTGGAATTTTTTTGACAGGAGGCAGTTTAAGTGCAGAAGTGCCATCAGAGGTTTCATAGTTACGTAACTATGGAAGCTCACAGTTGCTTTCATACGGAGCAATACAAGTGATCAATTTGTGGGAGGTGGCAGCATTTAAGTGATCATGAAATTACTCTTGTGTCCATAGATGAACGTGTTTTATGGCTGTGTGACTGTGTGGCTCCATGGTTTACATGGCATAGGATGGATTTATAATGGCACAAGAGGTGTCATCGTAAAGATAAAAGAAACACTAATGTAACATAGTTATGTTACCTATTTGTTGTAAATTGGATTTTTATTTTACAATAAATCGAAAAAAAAAACCTGCGACAGCCACTTCGAAAAAATGGCTAAGTCCCACAGCAGGTCAAACGGTCGGGGCTCAAAAACTGGCCGTGTAAACTTGATGAAACACGTTGTGAGGATAACCCTCGTCCGTACACACATTTCAAGCCTATCCCCATGTCCGTGAGACCTCTGTGAGCAGCGCTATTCGAAAAAAAAACCCTACGACCCCCTCAAAAAGTGGCGAGCAGCCCCCCGGATGTTGGCTTCAAGCTTGAAATATGTGTATTTTTTAAAATTAATTTCTTTTGAGCCTTAAGTCAGCCAAAGCAATTTAATGCTTGTGTGCCTGAACCGGCTCAATTCTGAACAGTTCCAGACTTTCTTTTTTTTTTTTGAGAAGACGAAATAGCTGGTAAAGGGACGTGACAACCCGCAGATTCGATCTGGGAACCTCCCTCCGATCATTGTAGGGGCCGAAAGATTGTGCAGAATTTGCCATAATAGTTCCCGTGGCCACTGAAGAAGCATGGTAGCCTCTCATGCTACTCTGGCCGGCAGTCCTGGCGGGGACTTTGCCAAGGTCCCCTTCGACCAGATCTGCAAACCTCCAAGCAACCTGGTTGAGCTCTCTCACCGCTCAGCTACAATGACCACTCAGTTAGAAGCTAAGGAAGCGAGCATCAGTAATCACTTTAGGATTACATTCGGTGACAGTGGCAGCATAATGGTTGATGTCATCCTAACTGCCTGACTTCATCCTGGCAAAGTTTCTGCCCGGGTTGTCAACCAGGGTAGTATGAGAGACTACCTGGATCGTTCAGCAGCTGTGTGGTCTGTTTGGGCGATATCACGGCCCCGTCAATGACCAAAGGATTCCTGGTTCAAATCCACGGCTTTGCCCTGCCTTTTATTGTGCTTGTTTCCGCAAGGCACTTGTTTTACTGCAAATAAAACGAGGACGTGATGCAGAAAAAGCGCGTATACTCAAACTGGTACAAATACCGGTTTAATAAAACGTTGAAATTTCCAAATTGTCGGTACTCATGGGAAGCATTCTCAAGGACATCTGCAAGACAGAAAAGCAAAAAAAAATTGTATATTACAAATTAGAAAGTCTAGCAAAATTTGTAAAATTAACAAAGGTATAGTGATGCAGCCAGGTGAGTGGTACTACTCGTTTGTGAAATAAATAAAAAATTATCTTCATCGTGAAGTATGTACTTTTTTTTTTTACTTTTCTATACTGTAACTGTCCTTGAGAATGTCGCCATGATGATTATAAATTTCAAAATTTTAACTTTCTGTTGAACCAGTGTTTGAGTAAGTTGGAGTGTCGGACTCCTGTTTTTGTTTTTCTGCATGTAAAACGATCGGTTAAGTTCGAAATAATTCGGTGCATGTAAACGAGCATTAATTTGCTACAGGTGACTTAAGGCTCAACAAAATTAATTTAAACAAGAATAGTTAATGTAGCGAGGAGGGTAACTAGGAGTGTAGACGCAAGAAGAATACTAACTCATTAAACAGAATTGGTCCCTTACCATATCGAAACAGGGCCTCTGCAGAAAGTGTGGATCTCTGCTCAACTGAAAATATCAGATTTTCAAGACACTTCTGCAGTTCGAAAGTATTCGGTTCATGTAAACGCGCATTAATTTGCTGCAGGTGATTTAAGGTTCAACAAAATTAATTTAAACAAGAATTAAGGAACGCGGTAGCCTCAGCATGAACTTCCATGTTAAACGTCAAACTTTGAACTCCTATAGTCTCGCCCAGAATTGACATAGACCAACGAAATTCGGTATTTGGGGTCGTGTCGTAACTATTTCACCACATTACAAATTTTAATGACAACAATCAAACCGTTCGGCGTCCACAGCATGGCCATTTGTTGTTGTTGTTGTTGTTGTTGTTGGGACTCTTTGCCCTCACCTGGAGCCCGAACCACTGAACCGATTTTCAAGTTCTATAGCTTAAAACGTAGGTCTGGACAAGGCCTAGGGCCTTTCGCAGGCTATTTTAACGTAACTACAATATTCTTGACACGGAAAGCCAAATGGGCTAAAACTTTTGCTCTTACCTAGAGATCGAACCAATGAACCGATTTTCAATTTGTATAGCTTAAAATGTAGGTATTAACACCGACCAGGGCCTTTTGAACCCGATTTTGATGTGACTGCAGCATTCTCGTCGGCAGAGCAATTATTATTGCAGAGCACTGGGCAGAAAT
>JAHWFP010202655.1:198526-233136 GCA_023313725.1 Lithobius niger | reverse complement strand
AGAAGTGTGTTACTCATCGTTCCTACGGAACTTTTCATGGACTCATGGTAATTCTTAAAGGATGATTTATTTAGCCCTAATCACTTTACGTAATTAAGGTTTTAATACGTAACCTTTAAAAACTTAAAGTTATTTATCTTTAAGTAGTTAAGACTAATAACTTAAAGCATGCTTGATGCTTGACGATTTCAGTTTTGATATGCAGTAGTACAGCAGCTTTAATTACATTTTCTGTTGCTCCTCAAATACAATTACTAATGATTAAAGATGGACCTAATTGGGTTAAATATATAGATAGACTTGCATATATAAATATAGATTAAAAATAATGATACGGTCTGGTTGTGTTAGAAAGTTCCTGAAGAGTTGACTGTAATCTTCTAAGGTGAGTCAATTAGAGATTATAGTTTGCAGTAATAACTCCCCAAAACAAAATTTGTTACGGATTCCCACCAAGTTTTTCGGCAGTTTGTTGAAGTCTTGACATTAAACTCTAAGCTCTTTTACCCAGTTAATCCCACCTAGTAATAGATCGAAGATTAATTTTAATTTTAATTGTATTACTTCATTGATTGTCTTGCCTCGTTGTAAGGATTAACTTTAGGTCTAGTTATCGTTTAAATTTATGTAAACGATATTAAATAAAAAAAATTAGATTGAACAGTATTTGCAGACAATCTCATGTGTTTGGCTACCGAACATAGTGACAATAACAGGCACAATAAGTACGATTCAACAAAATATGAATTTGGTGCACAATTGTTTCCAGACAAATGAATTTATGTTAACGAAGCAAAACAAAATATGTTAAAAAAGTAGATTTGTTGTTAAACTACGTAAACAAAATTATGAATGCAATATAATAACATACTTATGTTCGAAAATAATTAAATAAATTAAACAATTAAACAATTAAATAATTTTGCAACTGAAATTTGCAACAAAAATTTCCTTTCCAATGATGCCAAACACAACCAGAAGTGGTACTAATGAATCATGACTAGTGAATAGCATATGCCGTAATGGAAGTAATACTGCCCAACGGTAGTCAATTCTTTTCACTTTATATGTAAAGCATTGAATTTGGTATGGATTGGATGCGCATTGCACATGACGGCTAACGGGAAAAAGAGTCGATAGCAAGTTCAAAAACCCCCATGTGGGGGGGTGACTTAAATCCCCCGAAATGGTTTTTGGCTGTAACTCATTAACCATAAATAAATCGAAAGCATAATGCGAAGCAACAATGTTCAGCACACAATTCTGGAAAGGAAAGGCGATATACATCTTTTACGTAAAAACAACCCTTGAACCACAAATCGTATTATCACCCTTAATTCGTGAGAATGCTCCTTTTTCACTTCGTCGTTATAGTGATTTTCGTGCTCTTGCGAATCATCTAATCGAGCGAAATGGAGATGCTTTGATTTTCTGAATGGTGGGAATCTGTTCTTTCCATCAATCCTAATCTATATTATTTAAGTTAGATAGTCCTACACCCACTTAAATAAGATGAAGTAATGGCGTGGATAGCTTTTGGTTATTTCCAAATGAAAAATGCTCTTTCTAGCTCTGTAATTGCCCGAAATGAACATTCTTTAGGGTTTTAAGAAAGGTGGGGATCGATTATTTCCATCAACCACAACCAAAATTGCTTTACTTAGGTAGGAACGGTTTTACAGCCACTTAAAGGTGAATGGGTAATGGAGTAGCAGTGAAAGGGAATGGTGATTTTCGAATTCTAAGTGCTCTTGCTAGTCCCCTAACTGCCCGAAGTGAACATACTTAGGATTTTCTAAAAGGTCGGGCCTTATTCTTAACATCCATCTAAACCGAAGTTGTTTAGCTTAGATACAACTACCAATACAAGCATGACAATAGCACTTTGAAATTGAAAATAGCTGCTGCACCAACTACAACTCAACTTTTAAACGGGCGTAAGACTGTTTCTATCTAAGGTGAACAATTTTGGTTAGGATCTATTGAACGAATAGATCCCCACCTTTCAGAAAAGGCTAAACATGTTTACTTCGGGCAGTTAGAGGGCTAGAAAGAGCACTTCGAATTCGAAAATCACCATATGCTTTCGCTGCCAGGCCATTACCTCTTCACCTTTAAATATGTGTTGGACTATGTAAGTTAAACAATATCGGTTAGGATTGATGGAAAGAACAAATTCCCACCATTCAGAAAATCTAAGCATCTCCATTTCGGGCTATTAACGGATTCGCAAGCGCACGAAAATCACTATAACAGCCAACTAAAAAAGGGAGCATTCGCACGAATTAAGGGTGATAATACGATTTTGTGGTTCCAGGTTACGTTTACGTAAAACATGTATGTCACCTTTCCTGCCCAGAATTGTGTGCTGTACGTTGTTGCTTCTCATAAAGCTTTTGATTTATTGACTCTTAAGGAGTTACAGCCAAATAGCCTTTTGGGGAGGGGGGGGGATTTAAGTAAGCCCTCCCCCTCGGGGGTTTAAACTTGCTATCATTGCTTTTTTTTTCCAGTAAGCATTCATGTGCAATGCGTATCCATACCAAATTCAATGCTCTTCACACAAAGTGAATAATGCCTTCAATTTTAGGCAGTATTATTTCTATTACGTCGTATACTAAGCACTAATCATAATTCATTAGTACACCCATCCGGTTGTGTTTGGTATCATTGGAAAGGAAATTTCAAGAGGAACAATAAAGGCAAGGATATAATTTCACTAACTGTGAAAGGGAATTCAAAGTGTCATATTTAGACACCATTTTGAAAAAAAAATGGCGCCTTTTCACGAACACATTACTACCACTTCTTGTAGTTACTTCCGGTTATGTTTGGTATCATTGGAAAGGAAATTTCAAGTGGAACAATAAAGATACGGGTATTTTGCTATGATATCTTGCTATGGTTTAAGGGAATTGAGTATTTCAATATATAAGAGTGAAAGTGTCGAATTCGGGTACCATTTTGAAAAAAAAAGGCGGCTTTTCACCAACAATATTTTGATACAATTTTGATATGTTATTTATAACAGTTTTCAAGAGCGAATGCCGTTGGTTTCATCTTTAATGTAATTACTTCTAGGTAAAAATCTTAAATTCAGGCGCCTAAGAGGTTGGCTAAATCTCAAGGGAACGTAAGCAGACTGCCATCCTTTCTTTACAAAGTAAAACGTGATTGCCATTTCTTCCCAACAGCAATACTTTCAGTCTACATAACATTATCACAACATTTGGTATTTATAGCTTGGCGTACATCTGATAAAAAAAAAACATCGTTATTTTCCACTAGCTAAGCATATTGTAAAAAAGAACTACTATATTTGTTTTGTAATTAAAAATTGACTCTAATTTTGGTTCATAAATGAAATTACTTTACTTTTCAACATTTATATTACAGCCAGAATGAAATTCGTTCGTGTAATTGCTGCCCTGATTGTAGTTGCTTCTGTTGCACCTACAAGTAAGTATTTCATAGATATAAAAGGGAACTTATTATTAGGTATGGTACAAGTGTAATATTTAAAACTATATAGTTAATTAGCATTGGAAGAACGGAAAAATCGTCTAATGGGATAATTGTCTAATATCTACCCAAATAAAAATATCTGGAAAATCAACGAAACGGAATATCGTATAATGGATAAGCATCTACAATGGAAAGTAATATAACTGATGAGCGTTTAACTGTCTGCGGTTTCTGATGTTATATGTCTAGCTGCAGCGAGCGTAGCAGTGCAAGCGAGGAGGGCTTAGGGTAATCATCTAACTGGAAAATTGCATAATTGTAAGAACGTGTATGGTATAACAGAATAACGGAAAATCAAATAATTGTAAAAACATATACCGTATAACAGTATAACAGAAAGTCGTCTAACACGAAATTCGTATAACGGAAAACGGTCTAACAGGTGAATTCGTATAATGGAAAATCGTCTAACAGGAAATGCGTACAATGAAAATTCATCTAATGTCCCTGCCGTGCTAGCTGTGGCTATACATATGACATCAGAAACTGCAACTATATTATTGTCCAGTTAGATATTTATCAGCTGTATTATCGTGCAGTTAGAAGTTTAGCCATTATACGCTAATCCATTATACAATATTCCGTTTCGATGATGTTCCATATTTTTATGTGGGTAGTTATAAGACAATTTTCCCCTTTTTACATTGCACAAATTTCGTGTTAAACGATTTTCCACTTTACGAATTTCTTGTTAGACGATTTTCCGTTATACTACATACCTTCTTTCGATTATCCGATTTTCCTGTAAGACGATTGCCCCTCGTCTCGATGGCAGTGTGTCTAATCAGTGCCAACTTAAGTTTCAGTTTCGGTTTTCGTCAGTTACGGTTTCAGTTGGTGTTTCCGTTTCCTGAAAGTACACGTGCAAGCGTCTGATGATTCGAGTTTTGTCAGACAGCAGAGGTTTGCCTCTGACCTGCACTATTTCATCTTTTGCTTTGTCTGCTGTTTCTTTGCTTTTTTGTAACTCAGTCCCGTCTAATGTAACCATCCAGATAATAGGGTTGTAGCGAAAGTCAAGCCCGATTCTTATGAAACTTTCTTTTGAAGTACTATCGTTATTAATCGTATTAGCTTGCAGTTAAATGCTTTATTGTTAATATTTTAAATATGGGAAAGATATTCTGCAATAAATATAAACACTGCAAGCAGACTGACGGTTGCGCGTTCTTTGCCATCTTAACCACGGTGGCATTTTACTACTGCGGAGGTGACAGAAAGAGGCTGTAAATAACGAAACAGAATCTAAATGTGGGAGCAAACGAAAGCATCTTAAAATAATATGAAACGTAGCTTAGCCCTACCTAATACGACAAAAAAATCTAAAATGTAAAAAATACCACCAAAGAGCTTCAGCTCAACTGCAGCCCAGTGAATCTTGCCCCTAGATTTTTAAGGAAGTATTGCAAGTATTGCAAAGCCATTAAAATGAGAGTAAATACAAATTTAAAATAAATTTCTATCCGCTCTGCCTACAATAGGCCAAAAGCCTGTTTCCCAGTTTAAAATTAAAAAAAAAATTGTTCTGCAGTATATTGGAGATTACCGTATTATTTATTAAATTCATAGTTTCATAGTTATAGATTGAACTTAATGTTACCTTTATTTGAAGAACATCAGCAATGCCACGAATGGCGTGGCAGAATACATATTTCTTGAAACATTTTAAAACCTAATATACAGAGAGTGTGCAAATAATTATTCGACAATATAATCAGGTGTGCATACAAAAAGAACATTATGAGAAAACAAGTGACATAAATGATAATACACGTGTTAAAATACACGCATCAAATTACGCATCATAAAAGATGATGCAAAATACATGTGCTGCAATACATGCCTCTTAATACAGGCGTACACAAATACATGCAGCATCTTACATGTCGAACACACACACTCAGGTTCATGCACAGGCAACATGCCAAACGTGCACAGCCCCCAAAGAGATAACATTGTGATAGCGACTATATCACATCAGGTAACTAAGAACACCATTAAAAGTATTTAACATGTACATACATGATAAAGTATTTAAAGTATGCACGCTGGCCTTTTTACATACTGCTTAGCAAAGAGCGAGGTACGCAGGGCACAGAGCAAATTACAAACTACATCCTGTAGTAAGAGGTGGCTAAAGCAAACGAGTATGATGCAGTTGGATCTGGAGGGTTTGTCAAAGTGAAAATGAAGTCAGTCGTTATGGTTTGAGATGTATATATCGAGGGTTTTGTTGATGATATTGATAGAGGAAGCAGTTACTGTATGATCAGGTGGAAGTTCCTTAAAGGAACAACTCGAGTAAAGAAAAAGGATTTCTCAAAATTATAGTTAAAATGTTTTCAATAATTTAAAAGGGTGTCCTCTAGTGGCAGTTTATGTACTGAATTGAAAAATTCGTTGGATATCCGACATCCATGCCACCATAACCCTGTTACACAATTTTGTATGTGATGATTAAACTACCCCGTGTGTATCACCACCAAAGATAGGGAAGCTGAAGCATGGTTTTTTTGATCAGTGGCCTTTGGGTAAGGACGCTGATAAAAAAAACCATGGCTGAACATTAGCAGATGCTCTGGATATGGATGTATTTTAGATTGACAATATGCTTTATGTAATGGCATTGCAATTGTTCCAATGCAACAACATGTTTATGTAAATGAGGGAACCAGACATCAAATATTCAAATATACGTGTGACGAGGGAAAAGCATAACTTTACAAGAATATTTGCTGATCTGGATTTGTAAGGTAAACAGTTATGTATAGTAGCATTGCCATATAATCGCAGTCTCTTTTTCAGGTCAGGTTTCGAATTCTCCATGCGGGGATTGGCTTCCTTATAAAAACGAAGAATGTGTCATATTAGCTTATAAAGCTGGTATGCAAAACAAAGTAGATGCTGAAGTTGTTTGCAATGCATTTCATAAGGAGTTCAACGAATCGGATGTACCCAAATTGATAACAGTCAAGACAAAAGAGAAGCAAGAGTTTTTGGAAAAAATGCTGTTCAAAGATTTTGTAACATCGGACAATGTCTGGATGGGCTTGGACTTGGGCAAAGACGGTAATTTCAGTTGGAATGATGGGACGAAATTATTCTTTACTAATTTTGCCGATAAACTCGTGAGAAAAAAAGAAGAAATGGAACGTAACTGCGTACAAATGAAATCTGGAGATGAAGTCTATAAAACTGGAAGTTGGACTAGAGCATCCTGTAAAAAAAAAAATGTTGTTGTTTGTGAAAGGATTCAACACTTGTCCTTAGCTGCATTGCAAAATGTTGTTTTAAACCTAAAAGTGGAAATGGAGAGGAATAAACAGGAATACGAGCAAAATTTAATTAAGGTGAAAACTGAAGCAGATCTGAAAGATAAGGATCTGAGAAATGAGTACGATCAGAAGATTGCTACTTTAAAGAATAATCCAGGTAAGTTTCTGAAAACTGGTAAATCGGCTTTTTGTTTTTGTTTTTAGCATTTCTTTAACTCTCTCAATGGTGTCATCCTGATAAAGGTTAGCTGCACAGGGCGTAAAATTCCTGCCATCAGGTGCACTACGAGTGTTATGATGGGCCCTGAGCAAAGGGGCTTAGACCAGTGTGCGTAAGTAGCAACCGTAGTCGTGCACAGTACTCATAGCAACCAAATTTACTCATGCATTATCATAGCGACCGAATTCGATTTCTCGTATATTGCATGGGTGAAACTTTTTATTATATTACTAGCAGAGGCGCGTGTAATTCTGGCGTGCAGAACGAGTGTAGGTTATACTGTTTTAGCGCATTCATTCTCCCAGTCATCCTACACCATTCTGTTAATTTGAATGGATTTAAGCTATCAAAGGCCAGGTTATTGTTACTAATTTCTGGACATTGCACGCAATCCTCGGAATCCTCCAATGATGTTTCTTGCCCAGTTATCTCCGCCCAGCTCTTGGATTTACAATGTCGTTTTGTGCATTCATGTGCTCGCATGATAAACACTCTAGTGACGACAAGAGATGGTGCCCCTGGATGGCTCTATAACTTTCGAATGGCAATGATGATAAATAAACCCAGTGGTTCGTGCGTATAGAAGCTGCCTAGTCTAAAGACAGATGAATTTAGTTCTAATAATATTCTGAAATGTTGTAACATCATTTTTACGTTGATTTTGATGTTGATTGTTTTCTCCCCTGCTCCCCTCTTCGCCGAATTAATTTTTTTTTTTTTGCGTTCTGAAGACCTTTAAAATACCTACCAACTGTATTCTGATGCCCTGATTATTCTCCCTCCAACCGTCCCACCCCCCCTCCTAAAAAAATCTCCTCAAACGTAATATTAGTGCTTTATGAAGCACTTTTCAGCAGCTTACATATCGGGGGAACGGTGGGAAAGAAGAGCTACATACCCATGTCGGGTGAGGAAGCACAATTTATATTTGGGTAGAGGAGGGTAAAAATGATTGTATGTTTTAATTATTTCCTATATGTAGGGTTCGTGAACCCATTTAGTGGGTTGGTGGGGCTGAAGAAAGTTTCACATCTTGCGACCAATTTGACCTTTTGGTTTCAGTTACTAAAAGGGTAGAAGAGTTAAAAATTGCGGGACACAAGTTTTAGGCCCCCAACCCTCCCCCTCCACAAAATAAAACGTTTATTTTTTGGCTGTAACTCCTAACTGTCAACAATCAAAAGCATAATGTGAATCAAAAACGTATAGCATTCAATTCTGGACAGGATGGGGTATTTACAAATTGTATTTTACGTAAAAGCAACCCTTGAACTTCAAAAGCATATTTAAAGTATATCACCCTTAATTCACGCGATAGCTCCTTTCTTCAAGTTGTTGTTCTAGGGATTTTCGTCTTCCAAGTACTCTTGCGAGCCCACTAATAGCCAGAAATGGACAAGATTAAGATTTTCTGGAAGGAGGGGATCTATTCTTTTCGTTAATCCGCAATTGCTTAGCTTAGGTAGGGACCATCCTACACCCATTAAAGGTGAAGAGATAATGGCGTAGTGCCGAAGCGTGTGATGATTTTCGAGTTCAAATTTACAATCCCCACTGTTTAATAGGCAAAAATGGACATATTTCTGACTTTTATTTTATCTATTCTTGTCATCACTTCTAAACGAAATTTGTTTGCTTAGATAGGGACCGTACTATGCCTATTCAAAGGTGAAGAGGTTATACCATAGTGGCGAAAGCGTATGGTAATTTTTGAATGCAAAGTGCTCTTGGGAGCCCTCTAATAGCCCAAGATGGACATGCTTAAGGTACTATGGAAGGTGGGGACCTATTCTTTTCATCAATTATAACCGAAATTGTTTGGTTTAGATAAGGACCGTCCTAGGCCCATTTAACGGTAAATTTAAATTTAAAAGAAGCCAGATTTTAAATAAATTAGCATTCTTTACGTCTCTCTTACCCTATTAAGCCGAATTGTTTCCAAATGGAAACCCGTGCACAGCTGCTTACTTGTCGCTTCGCACGGGTTAGTTTATCGCTCGGAAATGGAGAGTAACCGGTAGTAAGCCCTCTGAAACCGGTAGTTGGTGCTAAAAAACCAACACTACTCAGTGATGTAAAAACTCTAGCCCAGCATTTGCAAACTACATCGATTAATGATTACAAAGCGGAAGAAATTAACGAAAAAACATTAGGGTGTGTCTGGTTTATCATGGGCCCCTTCTGAAGCTATTACTCCTAGTGAAAAGTTATTCGTAACCCCTCTCAAATTCAGCATTGCTGAAATTCCCATTCCAGCACCGATAATTAGAAATCCTTCCGATATTCCTTCAAAACCGAATATTCATACTACGAGCTCCGGCCCTAAATTTAACCCCACGTATTTCGACGGTACATGCTAGACTCTTTTCTACTCCCCCAAACCTTCCTAACATTCCCATTTTCTGGTCCCTTGATAGTTTGGTACCCGGACAGGTTATCGTTCAAACTGCTAAATATTTCTTAGGAACATTTTTCGAAACTCCCAACGAGACTGGCCCAGTACTCGGGCAACAGTATGAGACGTTAAAAGGTGAGCTGTCCATTGGAAATAAATTGTTTAAAATTTGTGAGAATGACATAGCGGTCAGTTGGGAGTAGAATATGGGGAGACGTGGGCTTTGCAGTGTTATAGTTTTTAAAGAGTTGAAAGAACACTCCTGTGTGCGGAAAGTGAAAGCATCTTACACGAGTATGTTAAAAACTATGCCTTTTTTTTATACGGATCGATCATCATTCCGATTTGGGAAGTCATGAAATCTAAGAAAAAAGGGATGGGCATGGTTAAAAATTTGGGTTATTTGAGCCAGGTTAATTATAGATATTATGACGATCCTAATGACTGGATTAAGAAACAGAGGCTTTTTAGTCCAATAGAAAAGTGAGATGACCCACACTTAGTCTGAAAAGCAAATTCCAACGAAAATGGACTTGGAATGATTATGAGACATCATAGTTAATATGCACTCAATTGCAACCTTGGGGAACCCTCTGAAAATAGGGGCTATCTTGGAAAAATAGCGACAAAAAAAAATTAATGACATTAATGTGTCAGCACAAACTTAAAGATAATTAAATTCTATATAAAAAGTTGGTTATAGAACTCTATAGAATGAACGACTACAAAGTTGTTACCGATTATATTATAATAAAATATGACACCAGCCTGGAAAAATGTCTGTAAAACATTCGAATTTTTCCTCATTTACCCCAGAATGTTGTGTTGGGTTTCTTTCCGCAAGTTTGTTTATTGGATCAAGATATTTAATCGCAATAAATTCATGTCATTGCAGTAACTAGTGTGCAATGATCTGGGTGGTATTCGCCCTGATATTTTAAATAATTCAGATCATTGTTTCAATGTTTTAATCATGTAGGACAGCTTGGGGCCGAAATTGATGGAATCGTGCACTTACTGTGAACAGCATGATATTTGTATGGATGCTCATGTAGGGAAAAAATAGCTATGATCGCAAGTTCAACCCCCCACCCAGAGAATGGGTGATTTATCCCCCCCCCCATAACGCTTTTTGGTTGTAACTCCTTAACCGTCAACAAATCAAAACTACAATGTGAAGCAAAAACGCTTAGAACACGATTAGTGCCCCATTCTTCAAATGGTTGTTATAGTGACCTTCGATTTCAAAAAGCTCTTGCGATATTTCTTATAACTCGGAATGGACATGCATAGGTTTTTCTAAATGGTGGTGATAGAATCTTTCCATTAATTCTAACCGAAATTGTTTAACTTGGTACCGTCCTACGGCCACTTAAAGATGAGGCGGTAATGGCATAGCGGAAAAAGCGTTTGGTGATTTTCGTTTTCAAAATATTCTTGCAATTGGACATGCCTAGGATATTCTAAAAGGTGGGGAGCTATTCTTTCCGTCAATCCTAACGAAAATGATTTGACGTAAATAGGAACCATCCTACGTTCATTAAACGTGAAGATGTAATGACATAGCAGTGAAGGCATATGGTGACTTTCAAATTCAAAGTGGTCTTGCGAGCCCGCTAATATCCCGAAATGGACCTGCTTAGAACTTTCTGAAAGATGGGGATATATTCTTTCCAATCCTAACCGAAATCGTTTAGCTTAGATATGAAATACAAATATAAGTATTACAATGGCACTTAGTAATTGAAACTAGCCGCTGCACCAATTACAGCTACACCTTTAAATGAATGTAGGACGGTCCGTATCTGAGATAAACAATTCCAGTTACGATTGACGAAAATAATATACCCCTACCTTTCAGAATATCCTAAGCATGTCTATTCCGGGCTATTAGAAAGCTTGCAAGAGCACTTTGAAAACGAAAATAACCATATACTTTCGCCGCTACCACTTCACCACTAAATATGTATAGGTGTGCATTACCACTTCACCTGAAAATATGTGTACCACGGTCCCAGCTAAGCTAAACAATTTTGGTTAGGATTGATGGAAAGAATAAATCCTCGTGTTTCATAAAATCCTAAGCATGTCCATTTCGCGCCATTAGAAAGCTCGCAATTGCACTTTGAAACTGAAGGTCACTATAATAACCAATTGAACAATGCAGCGCTCGTGCAAATTAAGTGGTAAACTGGAAATACGATTTTGGTGTTCAATGGTTGTTTTTCCCTTAAAGAAAAGATATATATCAACTTTCTTGTCCAGAAGTGTGTGCTGAACTTTTTTGCTCACGTTATAATCATACACGGCGAAGCCGTGTATATATATGATTGAAGTCCTCTCTCCAGCAAAATTAAAACTATTAATTTCTCCGTTTCTATTCAATATATTTCGCCCAAACTTGGCCAGATAGTAGATAGTAACGTTTCCAAACTTTACACCAACTTTTATGCAATTCCGAGCAAGAGTAAACGTAGGGAGCCACACGTAAATTTGAAAACTGTTCACTTCTTGTTGTTGTTGTTGTTCTGGTTCTTGTTCTTGTTCTTGGCTGCCACGGTTTCAGAAAAAACTACTGCACCTACCTAAAATCTGAAACATGATCTGAGCCAGAAAATTTCCTGGGCTTCAACATTACATGGACCACTTTTTCAATTGGTTGATCCATTCCGGAGTTACGGGACCCTAAACGAGCATTTTGATTGTTTTACATTGTTTTAACCATTGTATTTAGGGAAGACTGCCACTCAGCAAACTCCAGATTCATTCTTCGTCCACGTGTTATGTCTTTGCTACAAAGTCGATTGTTGAACGCTAAAATGAAAAAAATCCGTGTTTCAGCTAAATGCATATATTTTCAAACCAAACTAAGCTACGTTGTAAATTTCAAGGCCTGGCAGCTAAAAACGATAGAATTGCGTATTTATTTTGCAAATGGAGGCTTTCAGAGCTGAGTTGAATTGTTTCAAAGTGGCCAGCAACAATCGACTGCATGCATCAAGCTTTGTAGCGCGACGCCATAGCTGTAAAAAAGGTACACGTATTACAAACAAAAACTTCAAGTGTGCCGTAAAAAAAGGGGATATATGATTGAATTTTCACTTGTTAAAATGACCACGGATAAAAATTGATGATTTTTAATTGAAATAATAAAAGGTACAATTGAGAAAATTCCATCTGTTTATGTGCTGTTGTGCTTTACCAATCATATATTTAAAACGTAAAGCACAACAGCACCTAAACAGATGGAATTTTCTCAATTGTACATTTTATTATTTCAATTAAAAATCCTCAATTTTTATCCGTGTTCATTTGAACAATGGAAAATTCAATCATATATCCCCCTTTTTTACGGCACACTTGACGTTTTTGTTTGTAATTTCATTTTTTGACGCTTAAGGTGTTACAGCCAAACAAACGTTATGGGGGAGGTGCAAATCACCCCTTCATCCCCCCCGGGGGGGGGGGGGTTGAACTTGCTATCATAGCTTTTTACCCTAAATGAGTATTCATACAAAATTTTCACAGTAAGTGAGCAATTCCATCAATTTGGAAACCAACTTGTCCTACATGTTTAAAACATTGGTAGCAAATTGGACAACCGCAGTGTCATGAATTTAATTGCGACTAAATATCTTGATCCAATAAACATACGGGAAAACACCTAACACAACATTCTGGGGGAACTGAGGAAAAATACATATGTTTTGCCAACATTTTTCTAAGCTAAAGCCAAATTGGATTATAATATAATTGGTAATAACTTTGTAATCAATCATTCTACAGAGTTCTATAACCAACTTTTTTGTATAGAATTTAATCACCTTTAAGTTTGTGTTGATACCTTTATGTCATACAGGCAGCCGTTTTCATGGAAATTGTAAAAAAAAAACAGTTACCGCGTCGCCATTTTCAGAGGGTTCCTCATGGTTGAATTTGGTTACATTTTAACGGTGACGTCTCATAGTGCATTCCAAACCCACTTTCGTCTGAATTTGCTCTTTGGACTAAATGTTTGGGCGAACTCATTTTTTAGGGTATTTCTACTGGACTATTTGTATAAATCTAAATTGGCTGTCTATGATGGACATAGAAATGAGATGGTTGAAGTTTTATTAGAAATGCAGCAAACACAAATCATAACTGCCCGGGAGAAAAAGGCGGCTTATCAAAAATTAGGTTTAGGTTAACAAATTATATACAAAAAATCATGGAAACGAAAAAAATCAAGTTGAGGTACTTCGTCAAATGTAAAACGTCACACTTCTAACGGGCCCGTGCCATATGTTATTTAAGTATGTTGAGTATCATGGAGGTCTGCATGGATGTAACAGTGCCGAGACTAAAGGCTTCACAACTGTTCCCCTCCCTCCCCCCAAAAAAATAATGTTCCTCACATTTTCAGACCTGTTTATCTACAAATTTCAAATTTTACCATTGGGTGTATCCTACTCTTCCCTGGAAGGTTCAAACAACCACACAATTCTTAAAATATACTGATCTTGTGTGTGTATATTTTATTCTTTAAGAGGAATGGTAGGTGATAAAGAAAAGGTGCTAGTTAAACGTGGATGTCCTGTAATTTAGTAGAAACCCTGCTGCTGGGTGTCTTGCGAAATAGCTTCAATGTTGCTTTTGAATTATTTTAAAGAATTTATACATTTTTTCCCGTTTGTTATTGCCTGTTTGTAGGAATTAACCGATTTTCTTTTCTTCCTAGTCCTCCCGGTAGGGTTTGTTTACACGCAACTTCCTACTCAACCTGCTCCTTCAGCAATTTGGAATCAGACGAAATGGGAAGACATTAGTCACTTATATGCCAATCTCTTCTTTAGAGTAGCAGGCAGCGACTCAAAACCCTTCAACGAAATACAAGAACAAAGCTTTCCTCGTTTGCTACAGGTACAAACTAGAAATACTAAATATCATGATGGCTCGCATAAAAGCATTGTGTCAGTTCCTGGCGATGGTGGCTGGAGTGAATTTGTGTTTACAGGAAGCTGGGATAACAGAAGGGATACGTGCATAAATTTTAAACTATCAACGGACCCAGTTATACCTCGAAACAAAGCTGTCATTATATGGAAACGTGTTGCCTAAGTTGCAGAAATAGGACATGAAGTTGGATACAGGCAATTTTTACTTATTCCACTTCTTGCTCCTTTTATGGTAAAAGAAATACAAAAAGAACCAAGTTAATTGTATTGCTTCGTTATTTAACAAACCTTCTAAAATGTCCCAACGTATTTTTAGAGGCTGGTAGCAACATTTGTATCAATATACTGTCAGTATTCTACAAATAATTCCTTAATTTTTTTCTAAATGATTTCAATATGACAAGAAGAAAAAGATTACATGAAATTATTGAAATATGCCTGTTAAAGTTAAATACTGAATAATTTAGGGCTTATTAATTTAGAGCTAATCTTAGGTTTGTGGTGTCACAAGTTGACAGAAATTTACTAAGACAAGTATAAGACAATGAGATACACAAAGAAGCAGTTAGGTTTGTTTGTATATTGCGTAAAATACTGCATGCAATAAATTTCAGCAGGTCATATTGCTTGGAGAGGTATACAGTAGAAGTGAGGGGTAGGAAAGAATTTCTTCTATATGTTTCATTTGACTGGTAATAAAACAAATAAATGTTCACAAAATAAAGAAACAGTTTAAAATAAGCTCTCTCTGCCATATTTGTTAAGCACCTTCGCCATAAGCACCATCATGAGTTGCAAGGTCACGCTATCAAGAGTATTTAGTGCAGACTTAAAATGCATACACATATCCTGCATACAATATAACTGTAAAATAGAAAAAGAAACATTTAACAAGAAACATAAGTAGCTTAGTTTTAATTGGAAATGCAATTTGAAAGTTATTTGTAATTCGAAACATGTGATTGATTTAAATAAATATAGATGAACACCTATTTACATCGACTTTTGGGCTTAGATGCCAGACTGCCTGAGCGGGGAATCAAACCCACGATCTTTGAAAACAAGGCTTATGTCCTACCGCTGATCTATATTGACACGGCTCAGCAGTAGGACCCTGACCCTTGTTTTCAAAGGTCGTGGGTTCGATTCACCACTCAGTCAGGCTGACATATACGTTCAAAAGGCAGCGTAAATACCTTTGCATCTGTATTTATCTAACTCTTATTTAGCATTTGGCTTTCCGTCTGTAACTCATGATTGAATATTATATGTATACACCTTTTTATAACTATACACTTACAGATACTTGTAAGATTGTACTGTATTTAAAAATTACATTCGTTTGGTATTGATATGTGTAAAATTCGATTAGACTTCTACTTTCTTAGTGAATATTTATAGTAATAAAGAAAATTTATGGTAAACCAGAAAACGAGGTTACATGCTCTAGAATATGAACTGTATTACTTCACGAAAAAAGTTTATGCCAACATTATTATTCAAGTGAGCCTAAAATGTATGCCAATGCTGACTGACATTTTGTTTGAAAACGTGTATTGTCTAATTGCTACTAAAGAAAATGATGACACGTATAACGTCGGATGCAGCCCAGAATTTTGTTAACCTGAGGCCGAACCATAAATCATGAGTAAATGATGTATCCAATATCACCAGGAGGATTATGGTTCTGGCCTAATAACTCTCTAATCCGAATCACCAATATTATAGGGGTAGATTAAATTCATTAAACCATAGCCAGTCAAACACGAAGAAGTTTACATGAATTATATTTACAAGTTCTAAACTGAACTAACACCTAGTCACCTGCATACTAAACTACTAAGTTTTTTCTAAACAACAAAGTAACAATTGTTTACCACCATTCGCTTTAACAAAATTCTTTCTGGTTACTTTCGAAAACATGAAATCATATTTTCTTACCACTAACCACTCTCAGCATACACAAATTCTGCATAAAGTTTATATTTTGGTAAGAACAAGTTTATAAAAACGATCTCATAAACTAAATGACAAATTCAAGCCAGCGAGACCGAGTTCTTCAGGTCTACTATGATAGGGCAAATCCCTCATTCTTTCTTTGGAGTTGGTGAAGTATCTCTGAATGACTCTATGTATTCAGTTTCCCTATGTTAGTGAGGGAGCAAAACAGGGTTGGCAACCCCCTAAAGGGGATGAACCTTATAAACGGTGTTTAGTGGCATCCTTGCTCGAGTTAAAGGAACATGTAAGAAACCTGATGTACGGTCAGCACCACTGACCGCAGTGAATAGATGACTTCAAATCAGGGGCAAACCAAAAGCCACCCATGCATTACGCAGGTGAGTGTTACTGATTCACTATGTTGGTCATGATTCATGATGCTAATTCACTATGTTGTTCATGATTCATGACGTTAACACTTTAATGTCCATACAAACTTATACATTTTTTTGTAACAAGCAGATTGCTGTCATTCATATGGCCATCAAAGGACATAGTTGATTTATTTCTGCAGAAGCTGACATTCACCAATATTGATTATAGTTGAAAGTAGGCTCAGGTCATCCACCAACATTTACTGGTTGGCGTTAAACAACCAATAGTAGTTCAAGACAGAACTCTGTGGTGCACCAGTAATGACACTAGCTGTAGAAGAATTACGAGCGAACTTTGCGAACTTTGAACTTTGCGAACGTCAACATTTAGTCACACCGCTGTACTCTTGTTTTTTCCATACGGGTGACAAGAAACATTAATTGCCAGCAATTTTGAATTGAGTTTGTCCAAAAACATTCAAATTAAAGAGACGGTAAAAAATTCTTGGTCACTTACGTTTAAGCAGTAGGTGCTGGGCCAAGGATAGACTCGTGCGCTGTTTTGTCGTGAGGTATTTTGTCGTCACGCTGTTTTGTCGTGTGCTGTTTTGTCGTCATGCTGTTTTGACGCCGGTGTTTTGTCGTGCGCTGTTATTTCCGTGCTGTTTTGTTGGGATACCATTTAAGAAGGACATAATTTTATCCATGATTTTACAAAACACAGTTGTGAGTGCAAAATGAAAAAGGCTTATAAATTTTAGGTTCTAATCGGGTATCTTTTTGAAAATTGGATAACATCATCAGTAAACGAAATGCTAGGCAATCATGTGCTGGCCTCAGACAACGAGAAAATAACTGAATGTGGTATGTACATTTTCTTGTAAAAAATGCTGAAAAGCCATTAAGGTTACGTCATGGCTTGGATTTATCTAGTCAGAAGCAAAGACATGGATGGTTTATAGTCATTCTCAACAACTCTTTTCTTACAAAAAAATAGCTTTTAAGGTTTCAGACTATTCTGTCTGCATCATACGTAACACAATCCCTATAATCCCTGAGAGTTAGGACGGATCTAGTACCACATATTTTCCGAAGAAAAAAGAAAAAATGGGATGATATATATCCTCAACCAAAACTTTATACTCGCAATAGTGAGTATTTATTGTGTAAGAATACTATTTTCTTCAAGCATTGCATATTTGCATCATAACCGTTATGTCCATGCTGGGTCATGCCACATAAAAACTGGAGAACGCATTGCACAGTCATTGCCCTCCCTCAACACAACACATTCGACTCTTTTTTTGTTATTATTTCCATATTGTGTGCAAAACAACTAGGTTACTTTGGCTCATGAGTAGTGGGCGTTTTGACAAATTAGGTTAAAACACCAAAACCAGCAAATTTGACCTGGTTGAGAGAAATAGCATTTGAAGGATTGAATACAAATCTCGAAATCTGTAACTTGTATAGAGTATTTCGCAATGTATCGAGTGAGTAATTAACCTTTATCGAGCATAAATAAAATAAGTTTGTTTTGAGTTAAAACTCAAATCATTTTATAACATACATAGGAAATAAAACGAAACCAACACCAAAGGAAACACAAAGCACTAGAAGGACCTAAGATGGGTTTGAAAACTAAGTAATGGGAAGACCCACGCCCACAGCCTATTTGCCTAATCAGGCGGTCTGTAGGTAGGGGTAGGCAGCCATGTAGCTTATATACCACTCACCTCTAGCGGGAAAGATATTTTAGTCCATGTTTGTGTAAAGTCGAGATGTACTCCACGATCTGATTATTAACAGGCATTATGTGATTATGAATGTGGGGTCCACTGCTCTAAGATGCTGATAGTTTTTTTAATTAATTTGGGTCGTGCAATTTCTTCTTGAAACAAGACGTGCATGTTTTAATGGTCTGGCGAGAGTCCTGTCGCTATCCTAGCTGCACTAGAAAATAGTTTTGTCTTTATAAATGCTTAAGATTTGATTTATGGGAATTTAATCTTTTGCAAGGAAATTGCTTCATAGCTCCTATGTAAGAGGCTGTTGCAGCTTTGTTCACCACACGGAATTTGATATACATTTCTCTTTGTTTTTAGGAGATCGTTCTGAATGATTATTTTTTAGGCATAGTCAAGACTGCTTTAAAGTGGCACGCGTGGTAACGCCATGGTTCTCTATACAAAAACAAAGCAGTATAACGTACGAAATATTATACAACAGCCACATAATAACACTAATTATGTAACTTTAGTCCACTGTCGAAATCAATAGCATGCATTAAAACATTCCGGTCGCACTTAGTAGGAAAAAAAAACTAATGGATGAAAATAATTTCACATTTCAATGCACCTGCTCTTAAAGTATTGGCAATAGGTCTGCATACTAACCCACAGCGAAAACGTGATACATGAGCTTGATTGTATGAGCGTTCCGCAGGATTTAGAATTTATGTCATTCGATATTCTTTCTATGTTCCTGTCAGTCCCTCAAGCTTTCATTATTGAATGCAGCCAGACGAAACTTTCTTCGGATCCATTTCCCTTAGCCCGTTTGCTTTGGCACGCCTCCACTTTTATTGACGTACTCAAAATTGTGTTTGCTACCACTTTTTGTAATTATGACGTTTTATTCAAGACCCAAATTAACAGAATTCGAATGGGTAGCCCTTTCCCGACCTTTTAGGCAGACATTGTATTTATTAACCTCCACAGACAACTTATTAATGCAAAAGTTCCCCAAAACACGTTTCTACAGACGTTTTGTTGCAGACGTTTGGCGCTGGTACATAAACACAAAAAGAAATAAAAATGTTGGATTTTATAAAAGGGTTCACCCCTTTCTTGTTTACACAATGGAAGAAGCTGAAAGCGACAGCATCCATAATTTGGGCACTTACTGTCATTATTAACCCTGCACGTATTATATATAAAATTTATATGTTATCAAAAATCGATGCACACCACTACAACCATTAACTACGAATCATTTATTGACCCAATACATAAAAGAACAGTAGTTACAAATTAAACTAAACGGGTTATTTTCCATTCAAATAATAAGCGACTGCTTTCTCAAGAGTATTTTTTAAACCTTGTATTAAGACGGCCTGCAGGCCATGTTCATTTGCGCAAGAGAATTTTTAGAAAATGAACAGGAGGAGGAGTATAAAGTAATTTTATTAGGGCCCTGGCAAGAAGCCATGCACCCAACCCTACTACTATATACATAACCGTAGCAATAACCATCACACTGTCAATCATACACAGCTACATCGAGTCTGCTGCAAACAGACTGACCACTACAGAAAACCAATACTGCTTACAAACTGTCCCAATCACACCTCACCACCAGCTTTCCCATCACTGCTGGCAAGCATAGAATACATGACGAAGGTCCTTATCCCAATCCCAGAAATAGTACAGCACTAGATATAGCACGCAGACTGTGTCAAGGAGATGCTACAATGGAAACTGATCAGTCTCACAGGTACACACCCATTGCCTTTACAATCCTGGCTTTTGCGCACAGGCACTACACAGCTGCATGCCTGTTATTTGCACTCAGAAGAGAAGCAAGCGATGGGTTTTGTACAGTACAGCATTGTAGAGGCACAAGCATGAGGCAAAACCGAGGAAATGCAACACCAGTTGAGCTACTATGACTTCTTCACTGAAGACACATTCTGACAACAACTTCCTGCCTAACCGACGTTTGTGCAACTGAAGCAGGGAATGCCCAGTTCTCAATCGTGACAAGAGACACGCCATCCAAAACGGTAAGTCATCAAGAGCATTACCGCTGCTACAAACAGGATGAATGCCAAACAGCACCCTGCCTGTCTCTACAGCAGACCACGCATCATCCGTGCACGCATAGTCCAGGATCATAGCGTTTATTTGTGTAAGGCTACAGACTGTACCAGAGACACAACATCTCTTGTACCAGCTGCAGCCTCCTTTGCAAGAAGATCATCATACTCGTTACTGTTAATACTACTGTGCCCACTGACCCACCCTGTGGATGGCAAGGAGGTCTCTATGGCTTCCTCCCACGGCGTATGAACTAGAGTCGTCACCAGACAACCAGTTATTACCCTCAGACAATCGTTGATGCTAACTTGAAACCTGTGCAAATGCCGCTGTGCAGTAACCAGGAAGGGTAGGTGGAAATCTACAACAACACGAATATGAATACGATAAGCTGACATTAGTGCTCCTCTCTTCACATCCCGATGGTGCACCAGAACTTTGAGAGCAGCCATGCGATTTGCAATCCTCTCACGCAAAATTCTCACATGTTTTGTCCACTCCAATTCGCAATCAAGCCAGACGCCAAGGTATCTTACACGCCTAACAGTGCCGATATGCACACCATCAACACACACACTGATGGGGGTTGCTCGCACAGAAACAGACTGCGAGTACACCATCAATTCAGTTTTTGCTGATGCTAGAGACTGGCCTCTCACAGCTAGGCGTGTTCCCACTTGATTTAGCGCAGCTTGAACATGAACCAAGAGAGAGCGTGGATCGTTAACAACAAACCAGAGAGCAACATCATACTCAAGCAATGCTGACAGTATCATAAGAAGCACTAATGTCCTGGAATACTGCTACAACTGTCAGACCGTGAACCCATGCTTCACAAATGCTGGATAGAAGGAAGAGAACAGCATCCTGAGGACTGTGTCCTGCTCTATACCCGAACTGAACACCGGACAGACACTCGTTGTACTCCACATGCCAGGGCAATCTGCGAACGAGCATGCACTCATACACTTTGTGGACACAGGACAACAATGCAGACGGCCTGCAGTTCTGCAAGTCTGATTGTTGTCTACCTTGTTTATGAACAGGGACTAAAACAGTAAACATCCACGAGGGAGGGACAGGGCAACAAAAGAAGTACAGATTTGCTAGCTTCTGACAGTGACTGTAGATTACCATACGATATTCCATCAATGCCTGCAGTGTCATTCAGTCTGAACCTCGAAAGAGCAGACTGCAACTTCGAGATGTGGAAGGAAGCATCCGTCAGTGAATCTAGGCCATACCAGCTCGGGAACCAGGGGGGAACAGCACCACATGGTAAGAAGTAAACAATAGCAAATCTAGCATTGAAAGCAGCTGAGAGAGCTTTTATATTGAGAACAATCTTGCCTAGGTCACCATTTGCAGTCTCTCTGTAGGTCCAAATTGTTGTCAACTTCCTGTCCTGTGAGTGAAAAGAAGAGAAATGCAAGAGAATTCCACCCAGCAGCAGCAACAGCCGCGAAAACATGAGCTCCATGTTGTGCTTTCTCAGGGAAAAGCAGAAATGCTGACTTTCCAACAATGGCTCTGTAAATTAACCACGACACAGTGGACTGGGTTCTTTTCCATCAACCGTAAGCCTGCCTTCGGTCTTTGCCTGAAGAACTGCAGATGTTGGTCCACCAGATATGGTTTTCCCGCTGCTGAATTCGCTGCGGTCGTCTTAACAATTTCCGTGGCACCAGGAACTGACTGCACCATGCACCGAAATCGCCGTTGCAAGCAGTTGGTCTCATGCGTCTGGAAACATCAAGATGGCTGGGAGCACCTGGTAACTGCAGGGCAATCGGAAAATAATCACTTCCCCGCAAATCGTCTGAAACTGAAAAGCTGTAAGCAGTAGAGATTTCAGGTGAGCAGAGAAAGAAATTCAGAAACGACTCCTGCAGCACACCGTCTTGCCAACGCACAAATGTCGGAGAAAAATCAATACAACAGCAAAATCAAGACCATCAATGGCCTGGAAAAGCTGTCGTCCTTTTGTGTTGCACTTAGCAGAACCACACGCAAAGTGATGGACATTGAAGTCGTCTGGAATTATCCACGGGGCTGGAAATTGCTGTAACCATGATTGCCAAGACGTGTCAGTAACTGTCCTTGAGACATATAAAAAAAAACTAACGTGACCCAATTACCGCACATGCAGACCCTGATGCAGGAAGCATCAATTTCACGATCATGCTTATGCACGTATACAAGGTATGGTACCTAGCATGGCACATAACAATGGTGCAACAAAGAAGTGAGGCGCAGAAGATTGGATTATTGATTACTTTTTTTTACTTTTTTTTTACTTTTAATTCATTACACGAGCCTATGGACCACAAGTCATACGCTAGAAGCTAACAGCCTAACCTCAACCTTAACCTATAACTTAACCTACTCAGTTATACAAACATGACCCTTGTATCTCGCATTATACATTTTACATTACATTACGGTTTACCCTGTATCTCATCTCGAACTTCAACTACGCTCTCTTCAGTCACCCTGAGTCACTTTTGAGTCCGGCCAAACCTTCCCGTCTGTTTACAAAATCTCACTATCTGCCACAGAGTGGATAATGTCCTGCCGTTACATCACTCTAACAAGATGCAACGATGCTGGGGCGTGGGGCAAAGTAACATTGTCGTTGCAGCTTGTTTGAGTTAGCATTGTCTGCCAGAGATAGGTTATGTAGGGCAGATGATCAGGAGTGGTTAATGCTCGTTGAACCCTTTGAACCCTTGGGTTATGTAGAGAGGGTGCATAGCTTCGAGCTGCGCCTCCCATAAATACATTCAAATCGTTAACTCCTTGTGGAGAACCAAAATGAAATAGCCTTGGTTTTTGCTTAAATATTCAAGTTTTAAGGCCTTGCGGTCTAATAATTGTGCGAATGACACGACTGAATGACTTATTTAGTTCTTATTGCTGGCATCGGAAAGTCACTTGAATTGTTTCCACGATTGTTTGCCACGATACTGCATCTGCCTACAACAATGCGAGTCAACTACCCATCGAGGTGACACATGCTAAATATAGAATCATTTTAGTGTGTTGCTATCACATAGTAAAGAAAGCTTGGGCAGAACCTGAGTATAAATACGCCTTTCTAATTTTCTTTTTTTCTGAAACAAAATTGGGTGGACAGTGGACGTACTGCAGGCATGATAGATCATATCATTGTAATTAAAATAAAAAATAGGCGAAAAAGGCCTACAAATTAACTGAACAATTAGAAAAACACATTAGAGCTCGTATCCACATACTCACAGTTATGAAGGTACACAAATAAAACCTTTCAACCAGCAGTACGGCAAGAACGCTCATACCTCACCATCACTGGATCATCATATAGCTGTTTTTATTATCGCTTATAGTTTTTCATCAAAATGTGTGATAACTTTCTTACAATTAAGGATGAAATGTGACCACCGCGTAGCAAGTGTCTAATGCTTACCATCCTGTCCTTGTTCATTTGAAGTCATCAATCCGTCTGTCGTCACACCTCTCTGCCGTACGTGGATTCGTTTCAGATTCTGAACAGTGGTCTGATATCCATAATACTCAAGACGTGAACTATCCAGTGCGATCTACCGACGTACCTGGAACTCACGATACTCGAGCTGACCAAGCTGGTGATGTACCAGTTTCAGTACTAGTATATCCAACCCACGTACAGAACCAAAGCCAAGCTTCTCTTGACGAGTATACTCACTCACGTATGAAATCGAGACCCAAGACCTCCACAAAGACATGAGGGAGACGGACCCTTTCGAAATCATCAGCAATTACCCACCTGACCATCCATCCTACACCGATAACAGCAAACTGAAACAGGGATACTTAAAGGATGACCAAGGTGGTGATCCCATGGTTGAGTTTATAGGGTTGCGAGCCAAGATGCACTCGCTCATGACGAAGAAACAATGATCAAAGCAAAATGCAATGGGCATCAGCAAGACTTGCGTGAAACCTCACATCGAGCATGGCGATTACAAGGAGTGTTTGCAAGAGCACATTGTAAATATTGGTACATATCCAATGATAATGAGTAAAGCTCAACAAATAACCACCAGCAATGACATTAAGAAACTGCCATCACCTTACGACGATAAGAGGTACATCGACAATGATGGTATGATTATGTACGTTCATGGGCACTGCACGTTCAGCCACAGGAATATCGGAAGATCAGTGCGATTCAGACGTCGACATTACTGGTATTACTACTAACTCCTAACTTCTACTGGTAACGCTTTTTTATATCACGAAAATAAATTCTTCCATGCGGTGGATAAAGCTGGTTCTTAGCTCATTTTACAGGTATTGCTCTGTAGATGTGCCCTTTTCATATGGACCTTTCTAATTGGTCAAGTGGTTCAGGAGTTAGGGAGCTCCAAACGACCAAATTGATTGTTTTAAATTGTTTTAAATATTGTTATTATGCAACAATGCCAAACTGAACATTGAATAAATCCATTGATTTTGCTTTTCAATAATACAACAATGAACACAAAGACGTAAGAACACATCACGACAAAAATTACAGCATGAAATGCCAACAACACAACAATGCCAATCTGACGATTAAATAAATTCGTGCAGTTTGGAAGTAGATACTGCAATACTAATAAAAATGTAATGAAATGTAAAAAGGTGACTGCTGTCCTCAAAATCTAGCGAAAGCCAAAAAAATAAAGAAAAAAAAACAAATGATGTCTACCCCAAAACAAAACTTGTTATGGATTCCCGCCAAGCTTTTCGCCCGTGTGAAGTCGTGATATCAAACGCCAAGCTCTTTGGCCAAGCTAATTCCACCGACTAATACTTCAAACGTTAAATGAAATAATAGAAAATTGTGCAGTAAGCAATTTTCAGATATTTCATTTAACCTTCGAACTATTACTCGGTGGGATTAGCTTGGCGAAAGTGCTTGGCGTTAGATATCACGACTTCACACGGGCGAAAGGCTTGGCGGGAATCTTTAACAAGTTTTGTTTTGGGGTATTACTACTAACTCCTAACTACTACTGGTAATGCTTTTTTGTATCACGATTCTTCCATGCAATGAATAAAGCTGGTTCTTAGTACATGTCCCCTTTTCATATGGACCTTTCTAATTGGTCAAGTGGTTCAGAGGTTAGGGAGCTCCAAACTTCCATATTGATTGTTTTATATTGTTTTAAACATTGTTTTTATGCAACAATGCCAAACTGAACATTAAATAAATCCGTGCATTTGCAAGGAGATACTTCAGTACTAACTAGAGGAAGCCCGGCCTCCGGACGATGTAATAAACGTGTGTGTGTGTGTGTCCATGCCTATCATAGTAAGATTTTTTAGTCAGCCAGTATATGCAAAATACTGATTAAAAAATCTTACTATGATAAGGCATGGACATACACACACGCACGTTTATTACATCGTTTATTACTGCAGGCAAAAAAGCAAGGGGAGTGAAGGTTTTATGGTGGTAAAGGAGACGTGCTGATTGAGTGACCGAAGTGAACCAAAATCCGTGTTTGTTAGCCAGTATACGCAAAATAAACAAACACGGCTTTTGGTTCACTTCGGTCACTCAGTCAGCACGTCTCGCTTACCACCATAAAACCTTCTCTACCCTTGCCGTTTTGCCTGCAGTGACAGTGTGGTGACGCCGAATTTGTATTACAGGGACTGTGAACTACTGCTTATTTCCAGTTTGGCATCCTTTGCCAGCTACTCATGTTTATGTCGATGATCATCAATATTAAGTGTCTTTATGCCAATTTTGCACATACTGGCTGACAAACGCTGATTTTGGCTCACTCAATCAGCGCATCTCCCATACCACTGTAAACCCTTTTTCCCTCTTGCCTTCAGTGAGAGCGTGGTGACACCGAATTTGTATAACAGGCATTGTGAACGACAACATATTTCCAGTTTGGTATCCTTCTTCGCCATTGCATTTTCGTGTTTATCGTGAAAATTACTTCTCCTAATTCATACAATACAATTTGTGAACGCAGATATAGATTGCCACGTAATCCCAGGGTGTTACGCATCCAGGACGTTGTTTAGCCCCAGGCATCCCAGGGGATCCCAAGGCACCACTATTTAATTAACACATTGCTTGCAAAATGAATTTATTTAAGGCAGGCTGGGGGTTTGGTTGGGGGTCCAGTCACACAGCCGATTTTTTATGGGGAACGTTACTGATCTTTTTGTTTATAAGAACCTCCCCACATCCAGTGATGGGGCTAGGGGTGGGCAAGGGTAGGCCATGACCCCCCAAATATTTTATCCCCTCTCCCTCCGGCTCCCCTGACCACAACACCAGAAAATGAAATAATAAAACTTGCAGGGTAAACTTGAAATCGAATTACTAAACTGAGCTTTTATTTTTTTACTTTGTTTTAGAAAATACGAAACGTAAACACAGTATTTCTGTAACCTTACAGCATTTACAACGTATTTCTGTAACCATAGAGCATATACGACGATCATATAACGACATACGATCGTACAATTTCTACCTGCCTAATGTTAGCTATACCTCCTACTTATTATTATACTTTTGCCGTTTTCATTGTTGTAAACAGTCCATATAATTCCCGTATTGGATTCTTACAACAATGGTAAGAGAAGTACAACAATGCGCAGTACTTATTGTTGCAATACTGTAAGTAAAATGTATAGTTACAACAATACTGTACGTAAAAATGGATAGTTATTACAGCAACTCAACAGGCATTAGGCGTTAGGGTTGGTTTTTTAAAACTTCATCTTTATCTTCGTCAAACAATCAACGAAACAATGAATTTTGCAAAAATAAAAATGCAAACATCCAAAAATTATCAAAGCGCAGGGAAATCGAAGGGACGAACGGACAACAATAGACGAGTGCGCGAATTCGTGGAGATGCGTGTGCTGTTTTATTGTTGCTGGTCTTCCGTCCTGGTAACAATGAAAAGTCAAGCCATGCTAAACCATTTTCAGTACTATTAATGTCCGTAAATAAACACGATCAAACGTCGACAATAGTCTTTTAGTATGATAATAAGAAACTTATATAGCCATTCTTTTCCAGCAATGGGATAGATTAAGTAATTTATTCCATAGTTTTTACGTACTCGGACCAGAACATCCTCGGATGATTCTGGCTCCTCGTACGTAAAAACTATCCAATAAATCACTTACTGTACCCCATTGTTAGAAAAGGATGTCTATAACTATTACCTGTCTTAAACTAATAATTGGATGCTTGGATGGGATTTGAACTCGCAACCGTTGATTAGCAGGCTAACGCCCTAACCATCACCCTACGGGTGACTTGGTAAACATTCACAATTTTAAAACGTCCAATAAAATAATTATGACAATACCCTTTATTCTGGCGTTTGCATTGTTGTTGGTCTGCTCATTAAGCTTTTAATACTAGCGTTTGATGATTTCCATTGTTGCCAAATAACAATGTTTAAAACAATGTAAAACAATGAAACTGCTCATTCGGTGCCCCATTGTTTCGTTGCCCCAATAAATTTTCTTTTCCCCCGTAACCCCGGAGTGGAACGACCAATCGAAATTCTGGCTTAAGGTGCAAAACAACACCACGGTAGCAGTCTGTAGACACCATCCGCACCGTCACACTTCGAATATTAACGGAGGAGACGCGGTCGCAAAATTCATGAAAGTTGGCCACGGTAGGCTTTTAATATATAGAAATCCTTATTATTTGAAAAAGATGACTTTGTTCTCAAAATCTAATGACAGCCAAAAAAAAACAAAAAAAAATGGAATAGAAAGCTAGATTGGTGTTTCCATCTCACAATTGCTAAGAAAAAAATGGATTTATCAATTTGGAACAAACATTTTTTTATATCTACGCCAAAACAAAACTTTTTAAGGATTTCCGCCAAGCTTTTAAGCTTTGTGAAGTCGTGATATCAAATGCCAAGCTCTTTCGTCAAGCTAATTCCACCGACAAATACTTCAAACGTTAAATGAAATAACGAAAATTGTGCCGTAAGCAATTTTCACAACTTTCATTAAGCCTTCGGACTATTACTCGGTGGGATTAGCTTGGCGAAAGAGTTTGGCGTTTGATATCACGACTTCACACGGCCGAAAAGCTTGGCGGGAATCCTTTACAAGTTTTGTTTTGGGGGTAGATTAACCGATACTGATTAAGTGTTAATACATTCTAGCCTAAATCCATTTTAGTATCAAACACCTAAAGTAGAACTAGCTACTTCAACCAATTAGTAGTTATAGTGCAACAAACAAACAATTAAAATGTACTGAAAAGAAGTATTGGGTAATTCTTGCAAAAATATTGAGAGCTATATCCTTTAAGAATTAGCTATTAATAAATCCTAATGGATGATTAATTTAACCTAATCGTATTTTACGTAATTAAGGTGTTAATACATAATCTTTAAATACTTTAAGTTATTTATCTATAAGTAGTTACGACTAATAACTTAAAGCATGACTGAAGCACGATAACTTTAGTTTTATTATGCAGTAGTACAGCACGTTTTATTACATTTTCTGTTGCTTCTTTAATACAATTGCTAATGATTAAAGGTGGAGCTAATTGGGTTAAACTTGCTGGACCCGTGCATGCTGCCCGATCATTGAATTTCCCATACTTAGCTTCTCCCAGTGTTTTGTCGTACTGGCGCTGTCAATTCCCCCCTCTACCCACCTCACCCGCACACCTCTCCCCCGAACACCCCCACATCAGACTCTGCTCTCACTGTGCGGTCTGTATCTCCCCGGCACCCCAAAGTGTTTGATCGATGGTTTTAATTTATTCCCCCACATTGAGCTCCCCCTCAAAGAATCTGTCTCTCCCTCCCCCCATAATTTGATTTCTGTCGTTCCTACTCTTGTTTCTCCTATTCTCCCCCTTCTCATCTCTCCCTGGCCGGAAAAATCGGTACATTCCCACGGATATTTTGGCATAGCCCCAGAAACGTCACAATGAAGTTTGATTGAAGTCTAAAAAAAATACAACCACTGAGAAAGCCTGCTTTCAGTAAGCAAGTCAGTCCACTCATCAACAAAAATCAAAACGTCGACATTGCCACATTCCACAACAAAAGGGAGCACATTGGGGTTATAATTGTTGCAATTTGAATTTCATTTGCCGAGTATCAACTGTCACGCACGCAATTATTGTTGCTGCTTACTTTGAAGCAATTCAGCTCAGCTCTGAAACTCTCATCTGTAAAAACAAATAAGCCATTTTATCGTTAATATTATCCACCCAAAACCAAAACTCGTAGAAACACCGGCCAAGTTTCCCATAACGATCGGCCTTTGAAGGTAGTGACATCATTCGACCAAGGAAAGGCCGCTAAGGTCAATCCTATTAGCCAAGTTATTCACACTTACTAATAGTTCGAAAGTAAAATGAAAACTTGAAGATTGCTACTTGTTGTAGCAATCTTCAAGTTTTCATAAACGTCCAAAGTATTATTGGGTGCGATGAACTTGGCTAATAGGATTGTCCTTGGCGGCCTTTCCTTGGTTGAATGATATCATAACCTTGAAAGGCCGATAATTTTGCGAAACTTGGCGGATTTTTCTACCAGTTTTGATTTTGGATGGCTATCACACCTTTCATAGGAATGTGAACGAACACATGGGTACACCGTGTTATCTTCATCTGTACCTTTTTTCTAGAGGAATTTTATTTCTATAAATTTTCATATTTCTAATTTTCTAATTTATCATTGCCAATTAGCCTTTAAATTAGCCAAATTGCCACGGCTTAGTTTATTGTATGACCGGTCTTCACTTGCTTAAGTTGCTTCAATCCCATTTTGGCACACCCTGGCTAACAATTGCTCATTTCTTTCGCTTTGCTCACTTATCAGCGCAACCGCTTCAATTGTTTTGTTTATCCCTGCACCTTCCCCTTAACTTTTCAAGATTTCATTGACATTTAGTCCTATAGAAACCCCTGAAGGTCGCTGTTACTAAAACAGCAGAACGCAAAGCATTTTATTTTTGGGTTATTAACAAAAACCCTGTTAGCTTGTGGATGCTCGTATTGTTGCCTAACCATCATCCAACGTGCATACTATTATTCTTACACAAACCATGGCAACGTTAATGTTTCCTTTTTTTGTCCTTCGTTACAGTTCGGTTTTTAGTTCGTGCAGGCTTTTACAATAAATCTAAAAACCAGTGTTGACTGTTCAAAACCTTGTAGCTTGAAATCTTTGGTTGCAACTTGGAAAAGAAACGAAATTTAAATTCGCTGGTAGCGAATTTCAAAACCCTCTCCACACATTTGTCCTGACACCTATAACTCTCAAACCAACAAAATGACCATGCTCAGATCACCATACATCCGTGTACCAAAATTCAGCTACGTATGACTTCTCAATTTTGTGCTAGCCATCAGGAAAAGTCTTCGGGATTTAACATGGAAAAAATCTTATTAGCTAGCCAGCTAGCTAGCTACCTAGATAGCTAGACAGTAACATAAAAACAACGTTATTGACGCATCTTTTTCTCTATGATTGGTGGACACTCATCCTTTAAATTTTAGTTTTTCTTAATCTCTGACCTTTCCCCTTACATTTTCCACAATTTTAAACATTTCTGTCGCATTGGGATTTATCCTCAACATGCCAAAATATGCTTTCAGTTGCTTACAGTTAACAGACACATGTCATTAACAATAAATTTTTTAACAATTGGATGTCTACAATGGAATGATCTACTGTTACTTGGCGGCGACACACTAGCGTGTGTATAGATGAACGTAGCTTAGTTGGTTTAAAACTATATGGATTTAGCTGAAATACGGGGTCTTTCATTTTACCCATCGACTATGAACTGTTTTAGACTAAAGTTTGAAATACATAACATGTGCACGAAGAAAGAAAAAAAAACGATAAAATTTAATTAAGCCGATGATGATGATCCTTGAGCGCTTACGGTATTAATATAGTAGATTTAGATAGCTTTGCCTATATAAATGAAAGAATAAAATAGGTGTGGTCTAGCTGTGTTTCAAGTACCTGAAGAGTTGACTGTAATATTCTAAGGTGACTCCGGTAGGATGATTGTAACGTTGATTGTTTATAGTAATAATAATCCACCCAAAACCAAAACTGTTATAGGAGAAGCCGCCAAGTTTACAAAAATTATTCAACCAGAGAAAGGCCGCCATGGTTAATCCTATTAGCTAAGTTAATCGCACCTTCTAATAGTTTGAAGGTTAAACAAAAACTAGAAGGTTGCTACTAGCGGTAGCAATCTTTAAGTTTCATTTAACGTCCAAAGTATTATTTGGTGCAACTAACTTGGCTAATAGAATTAACCTTGGCGACCTTTTCCCGGCTGAATAATACCACGACTTTGAAAGCCCAACCCTTTTTTGAAAACTTGGCAGCTCCTCTTATACCATTTTTGGTTTTGTGGGATATCACAACTTTCATAGGCCTGTAAATGTACAAAAAATCCCACGGTGTAATTGTGACCTCTACCTTTTTTGTCTGGAGGTATTTTATGTCTATGAATTTTCTCACTTATAATTGTTACGTTTGCTATTGTCATTCCAAATAAATTAATAACTGGCATAAGTGTATGGCAATTGCAAGAACCTAATAGGTTCCTATGGAATAAAAGAAATACCTGTGTCTTATTGAACCAGTAATGAGAAATTTATTCGGGCCCTGGGGAAGATAATTCATTTTGAATTCGCGTACCTTAAAAAAACGGATTTTGGATTTGGTGGGGAAAAAACTCCCTATGTTGTGGGCCTTAACAGACGACAGTGGGCTCGCAAGGCTCCGGAAGCATGTCAAATCTGCACTATAGTTCAGAGGAGATACTGAAGGCCTCCATGTCTATCATAAGGCTAATGAACATCCTACTGTGGTACCGTCTAGTCGGTGCTGTGTTGGGCAGCTGGCTTATATACCCATTCTGGTAAGTGGCTTAACGTGGTACGTGGATGACAGTCCACACCTAAGGAAGTAACTTGAGGAACCAAGGGTTTACGGGTTCCCGTTACAAGTTATTCCCCGAACAGGCAAGACTGATGAAAACGGTCAAAGTATGCATGAGGTCAGCGATAGGCCTATGCGGATCAGACCGTCGGTTGCTACCAGCCGCAAGGTTGGATAGTGGTCGCTATCGACTGGGTCATTGGTCGGTTGACTGTCCTAAGATGGTAACACTCCTAAAGCAGTTGGCTTAATGTACAGTCAGGCCTACGTAAACACAAATGCAGTGTGCGTGTGTGAGCGTTGCTTTCCGTGAACGTAGGTCCTTGAAAAGAGGAATATGGGAAGCGGAGAGGTGTATGATAAGAGAGGCACCCTGGAGCTCGCAGTACGTTGTGAGTTGGGTGGACGTCCTGGACTTACATGGAAGGGTAACCAGCCTGGGTTGCGCCCTCTCGTGGGGTGGCCGAAGGTTACAAGTGGATTAAACGAAAATTGAACAACTTAAGCAATTGGAGGTGAACATAGATCAGGAGAGGCATGCAAAAGTTGATGCATTATTAGAAGAAAAAATTCAACAAGATCATTGCTCACATGCACAACGAAAGCAGCTAAGGAACATATTTAAACATGTTTTAAGATCAAAACGACGCAGTACTCCACTCTATGAACACAAGTTTGAGGTTGAACCGGGTACCAGACCAATAAGGCTACCTCATAGACCTGTTAATACGGAGTCTAGAGCTACCATTGAAGCCCAAATAGTTGAATGGATCAAAGAGGATGTGATAGAATGCTCTGTGTCACCTTGGGGAGCTGTACCTTGCCTTGCCCCCAAGTAGGGTGAAGACCCCAAGTAGGGTGGAGGGGTCTGAGAGATTTTGCTAAGATTAATGCCTTATGAACGGTAAGACGGTTAAGGTCCCCTTCCCTACCAGCTCCCCTACCAGCTCCCCTACCAGCAATGCAAGCCAGGTATTTTCCATGCTTGGCAAAGCAAAGTGTTTTACAGTTCTCGACATGAAACTCAGGCTTCTTGCAAATAGGAATGCAAACTGAAAGCAAGAAGTATACCTGTTTTCACTGTCACATGGGGTCGTGGCAGTTTAAAAAAAATGCCATATGGGCTCTGCAATGGACCAGCATCGATTGTACGCTTGATGGACATGGCTTTGGGGGATGCTATGTACTCCCACGCTATGGTCTATGTAGACGACTTGGTAATCTTCCGCCAGGATTACCAAAGCCATCTGGACCATATCGCAGATGTACTGGGAAGGCAAGGAAGAGCTGGCCTCACAGTAAACCTGAAAAAAGAACATTTTTGTTCAAAGGAAATCTCGTATTTAGGGCATCTCATAAGACCAAATGAGTTGTCACCACTACCAGAGAAGGTATTGGTAATCCGGGATTACCCAGAGCCCAGTAACATAAAGTCACTCCGCAGGATTTCTCTGGATGATGGGCTTCTATAGGGCCCTCATCAGGGATTTCCATGTGAAGGCAACTTATCTTTACAAATTACTGAAGGGAGGTGCAGTCTGGGAGTGGAATAAAACACATTTAGTTGCAGTGCAGCAACTAAAAAACAGTTTGTCAGGCTGTGTTTTGGAATTACCGGACTGGGACAAGAGGTTCGAAATCTCAACAGATGCTACAATAGCGGGTTTTGGTTGCGTGCTCTCCCAACACGTCAAAGGACGTGGGCTCGTGCCAGTAGCATTTGCAGGACGTAAACTGACAGAAGCTGAGAAAAAACACTGTGTTTCTGAGCAAGAAATGGATGCCATCATGTTTGCCGTGCGGAAGTTCAGGCCTTACATTGAAAATGCCCCATTCGTGATTGAAACTGATCACAGTGCATTGCCATTCTTGAAGTCTTTGAAACAGCCTTCTGGGATCCGTTACAAGAAGGGGTCTCAAAACCAGGTGGCAGATGCAATCTCTAGAATGTATGAGGATGAAGAAAAACCCTATAATGGTAGCAGACTGTAAGGTGGGACATGTGAAAGTAACCAAGGATCCCAATGGATTTCCAAGCTTGGAACAAATCCGGACGGCGCTAGTTGGTGACAAGTGGTCATCGAGCCATATTGCTAGGCTAGGCAATGTAACTGAATGTACATAAGCTGTGAATTTAGGCAGGCATCCTTACCCAGGGTAGGCTCTGCTTGCATGAAGGGATC
>JAHWFP010202655.1:157469-198516 GCA_023313725.1 Lithobius niger | reverse complement strand
ATGGAGGCAGGCATCCTTACCCAGGGTAGGCTCTGCTTGCATGAAGGAATCTTATGTTCGACGTAACATTAGGGATGTAGTTGAAGGTAACACACGTTTTAGGGCGTTTTTACCAGACATTAAAAAGGATGAAGGAGCTGGTGGGGTGGACTGGCATTAGGAAGGATATAGTAGAGTTCGTACGCAGCTGTGAGAAGTGCCAGACTTGCAAAACTGACACATCAAAACCTGCTGGACTCCTGACCACTATAGACCCTCCTAATTCCCCCTTGAAGAGGGTTTCCATGGACCTCTTTGGGCCTTTACCAGTAATCGAGAGGGGTCGACGTTGGATCCTCGTAGTCCTGGATGAATTTAGTTCCTGGCCTGAACTTTTTGCTCTCAGAACAGCTGAAGCTAAACAAGTGGCTGAATGTGTGAAGGAGGTCATGCTCTGGTGGGGCTGGTTTGATCGTATCCTGTCAGACAATGGACCTTGTTTCATAGAATATTTATGTTGTAGTCTGTGGGCCTCGTGGGGTATAAAGGCCCACTACGTAACCCCTCACAATCCTGAGGCTCATAAAGGGGGATAGGCTTCCTATAGTGTGAGCCTTAACATGCGGCGGTAGGCTCACAAGGGTCCGGTGACACGTTAAAATGGTTGTTAGTTGCAGGGGCGATACCTAAGGGCCCCCGTGTCAATCAAAGGGCGAATTAACGTCCTACCAAGGTACTATCTAGTCGGCGTTGTATCGGGCTGCGGGATTATAGACCCGTTCTGGTAAGTAGCACAACATGGTACGTGGATGACATTCCACACCTAAGGTCTTGAGTTACCAAGGGTTTACGGTTCCTGGTACGAGATAACCCTCGAACTGGCAAGGCTGGTGAAAACGGTCAAAGATTGCATGAGGTCAGCGATAGGCCTATGTGGATCAGACCGTCGGTTGCCCTTAACCGCGAGGTTAGCTGGTGATCGATATTGACTGGGTCACCAACCGGTTGGCTCTCGTAGTCAGCTCAATGTACAGTCAGGCCTATGTAAACACGTATGCAGTGTGCATGTGTGAGCATAGCTTTCCGTAATCGTAGTACCTTGAAAAGAGGAATGCGGGAAGCGGAGAGGTGTAGGATAAGAGAGGCACCCTAGAGCTCGCAGTGCGTTTTGAGTTGGGTGAACGTACTGGACTTACATGGAAGGGTAACCAGCCTGGGTTGCACCCTGTCGTGGGGAGGCCAAAGGTTACAAGTGAATGTGGTCGAGCGCCAGAACAAGGTGATAAAGCACTTGCTGCGTTGCTTCACTGCCGCTCACTGCGATTGGGATCTTCATTTGCAGGAATTCGCCTTTGCAATGCGAAGTTCTGTGTCCAAATCTTGTAAGTTTACACCTAGTGAGCTGAACATCGGACAAAATCCAGCAGGTTCATGGTGGTATGAGCTCTCTCAACTAACAGCGAGACCGCTCCCCACAAAAGCCAAGGACTTGACTGAGGTTCAAATGGAGATGGTACAGCATTTTTCTCAGATGTATAAACTGGCAAAGCAGTCTATGTAGACATCAAGGGCGCAGAACAAAGTCTATGTAGACATCTAGGGCGCAGAACAAAGTTTATTTTGACAGATGACATAAATCTCTAACTCTAAAAGTGGGATATTATGTAGCCCGCCATACACACATCCTGTGAAATGCGATAGCTTCCTCCCTAGTCTCGAAATACACAGGACCATAAAATATCGGCACAAAAATCCGAAAAACGTACATGATACGCAACATTACAACGGGAATCAAAAACGGTCCCTTGAATGCTGCCCAATTAAAACTATTTTTTCCCGGCCTATGTGACCCCTCCAAAGGTCCCTAAATCAAAAAAGAACAAGGTTATTCCTAGAAATACGAAAAACAGACAAGCGTTACATGACAAACCACGCCAATCCTACAATTTGTGAAAACAAATTGGCGGGGGGGGGGGGGAGTCAAAGTAACTAATAACTCAGGTTATGCATTTTTTCACGTGGAACAAAACTTGGTCGGTTTTTAGCCCTAAAACCATAAAAGCGTAAGGTTTACTCTTTTCGGTTACAAAATATTGGCATACTTAAAATGATGCTACAATAGAAATAACTGGAAAGGGAGGGAACGAAAATGGAACGACGAGAATTTAGTGTCGTTTACAAACTCGTTTGACACGATTTACGTCTAAAAACAGGATTCAAAATGTATTTTGTACCACTCACTTTTGTCTAAAGGAGACGGGGGGGGGGTGTAGACCGCCTTTTCCCTACCGTTATGATAGGAATTGGGGAGGGGGAGGCAGGCCTAGGCCTAAATCTCCCTCTCCCATGAAAAAAACAGACGAGAAGGTTATCAGGAGAAAATGGTATCGGCCCGTTTCTGCCTTGAATACCACCAAAAACCCTTTTTTTTTACACACAATTTCACAAATATCAAAACTTCAATAGATTAAAAGCAATTTTATAGTAACCTGGTACTTCAATCCTTAGCTTGTGAGCCAGCAGCAGATTAACGGGAGTGATGTACAAACGGGTTGAAGGAACAGAGCCGGTACAGTTGTGCGATACTTCCGAGTTTTCAACGATTCGCGGGCGAATTAACATGTTTTGCAGAATCAAAACCCCGAAGTCGAGCTGGGCAGATGAACGAAAACGCGTCTTTTTTTCAAATCATATAAAACGTAAACAGGTTGATCAGTCCTGGTCTTCGTCGAGGCCATCAGTGGAAGAGGTTGGCTGTGGAGAAAAAAAGAGGAAGATTTTGGGACAAAATCAGGATGGGAAGGAAAGCAAAAGAGATGTTTCACCAGGCTATGGGCAGAAAAAGAGGGAAGAGTCAGCAAAAAGAGCCGAGATGAAGGCTGGAGGGAAGAATTCCATCAGGCATCAGAGGGTGCTAAGCAGCAATCCAAAACTCCAGGAGAAGGCAATCGATCGTCACCAGCTCCGGGACCATTGACTCAAGCCCTGGGATGTAAACCCAAGCAGCAAAATTGCACCGATGGCAACAAAAAGAAACATCAACGCCATTCCAAGAGTAGGAAGCCAGGTCTGCCAACACCACCTCCAACAACCAAACTACCATCATGCACTAGCAATATGTATCCGCCCAGGTCTGGACAGGAGAGTTTGGGAGAAAGTGCTTTTTTGCCAAATCTACAAGCAATATGTCGCAAGCCTATTGAGGCCAAGAACTGGCAGCCTACGAACTCCAACTTGGAAAGCCAGACCATCCATCAATCGAAATGATGAAGCTCAAGCACGCCAACGATCTACTGCCGAAAATGGATAATCTTTGGGGAACCCCAACAGCCACTTCTACCTGGATGCCCTCAACCAGGTTCGGACTGGCCGTACTGCCATTGTGCCATTGGCACAGGCGCCCTTTGGTTACCACACTTTTGGCACCCCATGGGCAGCTTTCTGTTTTACCCCTTCATGAAAGAAAAATGAAATCTTTTAGCTTAGAGCGCTCTCCAGACCCGTCAGACTTGAATTACTGGTAAAACGCGTGTCCCCCTTCCCCATCATTTCTCTAAATAGCACATGCGCCCTTTGCTACCCAGGCCAACTCTGCCCTCAACACAGGACACAGCCGAAATCCAGGAACATCATGCAGCTGGGCTGCCCTTGGAGAACATTCCCATTCTACCAAATCCATAAATAGATGAAGATGAGCACTTTCTACTGGGTGCGGAGGACCTGATGGACGTTACGCAGGAAAGCAGTGGGTCAGAAAAATCCGGGAAAAAAATCTTTTTACCCTCCCCCCCTCCCTCCAGAAGCCTTACACTATCTAAGCCCTGGTGAAATTAAGTGAAGTTGAATAAAAACTTAAGTTAAAGTAAGAATTTCAATGCTTTAGAGCAGAAATTCAAACAAAACAAATGTAGTGAAAATTAAAAGCAAGTTGAAGTTAGAGAAAAAAAAAGAACACTATACTTACCTGGTGCAAAAATGAACACACTAATGCTCAATGCACGAAGGTAGAACTTCATAACTATTAGTTAAAACCAATTAAAATGCAGGACTAAAGTGAAAAGTGAGAATTTGATAATATCACTAACTTAAATTCAAAACTTTTGGAAATTTAAAGTGACATTTTGGTGAACCACATGAACTAGAATTTTATGTCTTAATGACAAAAATTCATTGCCCAGGAAAGAAGACACTTGAGAGTGATGAATACGAACAGTTGTATAATTCGCAGCTTGCAACCACAAAGTAAATATTGGTGGAAAATGAAGCCAATATAGGGAAGTGCAGCGCACAGTACACAAACCCACACACTTACACTGTGGAGAGAAGCAGTTTGAAGGTAACATTCAGGAATTATTGTGAACTCTTGTGTTAGTGGTGACGTAGCGATGTAAATATGGCAGTGCTTCGGAACGAAGATTGGTTTTTATGAAAAAAGTTAATAGTTTTAATGCATGGGCCACATTAATGCTAGTTTTATTAAGAAATCGTGAAACTCTGTATAGTTTGGGGTTTATCATGAATAAATCACTCGAAACAAAATTTTGGGTACTAACCTTGTGGTACAGGAGGGTATTCACAGCATTATGAAAAGGGCACATCTAAGCTAACTCTTAGGAGAGGGGGGATGTAACTGGCTTACATCGACGGCAACATGCAATCTACGGAGTGGGCGCTCCTTAGTGCACCTTGCCGTTAATAGAGCTGTTGTGCACATGCTGCTAACCGCCGCATACACACGGGAGTTGGCACAGAGCCCAACAGTCGGGTGCGAGAGTGTCCTTTTGTTCGACCCAGTTAGAACCGGATCGCACTGGTTTAGCCGTAATTCTTCGGTTTCGAGGCGAGGACTCGGGCGGTTATATAACAGCCCGATCCCGGCTACTCGCCAGTTGGTGTTTGGGTTCAGACTGATCGGTCAGAACCTCTTGAGCCTACAGGGTCAGTTAGAAGGATAAATTCTGGCTGATGCCTAATATGTAATGCTATTGTGAGCAGTCCCCTAGCTGTACAGTAAGAAGTAAATTGGAATTGAGTTTTGTCTTGAAACTAATCGTCTACTTCCTTAGCAACTTTACACTTTTAATTTTACATTTTATTTTTTAGGTTTTATTTTGGATTTTTAATTTTAATTTCTGTTTTATCCAGCACTGTGTTAGTCATTACCTGTTACTAATCTCACGGCTGGTGAAAATAAATATTACAAACGAAAACGTCAAGTGCACTGTAAAAAAACGAGTTATATGATTGAAGTAACACTTTACTTTGTTAAAAGTAAATGGATAAAAACTGATGATTTTTACCTGAAACAAGCAAATGTGCAATTGAAGAAATTGCATCTGTTTGAGTGCTATTGTGTTTTTCCAATTAAATTATTTTTAAAGCACAACAGCACTTAAACAGATGCAATTTTACGAATTGGACATCTATTTATTTCAATTAAAAATCATCAAACGGTGAGGGGAAACGCAACTTTGCCACCCCTTCCCCCATAAAACACTTAACTACTAGTTTCATTTCATAGAAAACCATCTTTAGGGAGTAAAATCATAGACTGATAGAAATTAGCAGAGTTTAAATAGCTACGTTTGGCATCACCGGGGTAACAGTTTACTCAGGGGCTTTGCATAGAATACGGTGGGCCAGAAAAAAAAATACCGTGAGTCCCTGATGGTGTGTGGCTCGCTTTTTTCCTTGGTCGGTGCTGTTTTTTTTTGTGTCAAGCCATTGTGGTATAACATGAATACAGGCTGTTTCCCAACTCTAATAAGCAATTATACAGGCTGATTCAACTAAAGCGTTACGAGCTGATATCCTGAGAATGGCTAATGAGAGAATAACAATGATAGAAATGCAATAATGGATGTGATGAGGGACGTTTACACGAGAAAAATGAATGACTTTGAACTAATATTTCAAGGTCATCTTTGTGCTGTCTTCCAAATGAGATGCGATACGGCAAAAAAGTAAACTAGGGCGTCATCAGGTTACACTGTCAACAAAATGGAGTGAAGTGAAGAACCTACCAACAAACCAAACAGAGTAGCAAACCACCAAACCTACCAACCAACCAACCTACAAACAAACAAACCGACAAATAATCTAACAAACAAACCGACAAATAATCTAACAAACAAACCAACAAACAAACATACAAACCAACCAAAAACAATCAAACCACTAAACAAATATTCAAACATACATACAATAAACAAATGAACGAATGATACACCGGCCACAGGGCACAGGCAGTTGTTTGAGACTGCATTGTGGCTCATCTTTCAGTTGCTTTTTGCATCTTATTTCTTTGCCTATTTGTTTTCGTAGAGCTGGATGGCATTGTTTCTCAACAACAGGTCCGACTTAAATTTTTTTTACAAACCGCCATCAATGTGCAAAATCAGGTTTTAATTTATGTGGTCGTTATTGCATGATTCATCAATTAAAACCAACGAACAAACATATCAAGAAACCATCACTGCCACTGCAGACATTATGGAGAAGGCTATGCTTTCTTTGCTGTTTGGTTGGGATTCCCGCTTCCTTCTTCCAAACATTACCTAAATGAGCATGAGACATAGTTGTAATCCACTTAAAACCAAAACTGGTATAAGGAAGCCGCCAAGTTTCCAAAAAAGTTCGGACTTTTTTTCCATTCAACCAAGGAAAGGACGCTTAGATAGCCAGCTACATAGCTAGACGCATAATTATTAAAATCATATTGGTTTAAACTAATATTGCATATGCTAAAATAATTTTAAAACACAGAACCCCCAGCAAAATTTACATTTTGCCTTGTACTTTCTAAACAATAAGAGACATCTGCTTGAGGTTAAGACCATTAGAAAGTAGGTGAAAAATCTTTCAAAATGGTGTATTCAAACATTAAAATCGGTCGACGAGAAGTAAAAATATATTAAAATTTGGTTTATTACAATTTATCTGAAAACTGCTCATGACGTCATAGTTTTATCTGGAAAACTAATCAGAAACCAAGAAACCTTGACCTGCCAAAATAATTTTTTAATAGCTATTAAAGTTCAAAATATGGTTTAAATTTATGCGTTGATCCTTGCGTGACCAAACTGCTCATGACACCGTAGTTTGATTAAGACAACCATCAGAAAGAAAGAAACACCGACCTGCAAAAATAAGCTTTGCATGAAGAAACCATGACGTCATAAACAAACTATGACCTCTTTTGTCATCCTGGCTCTTGGCTTTTCGCCCATTTGGCACCCTTCGTTATTCCTTAATAACACATCCGATTCCGGATTTTCTTTTTTACAAACCTTTTCTAGGTGTACCGCTATTAATGTCCCTAATCTGGTTTTAATTGATGTAGTGGTTATTTCGTCATGTGGTCACAAAGGTCGCATTCGTGTATTCAAAAAGGAGCTCCGCTCCAATTAGAAAGTTGGTCGCAAGAACACAATATAACCAACAAAAAAAAAGAGATTCAAAATACGATAATAAATAAAGTAGTTACGATGATGTTTAAAAGCCAACTCTGAACATGCTGGCTGCACTGCAGTGACGCCAACTACCGAGAAGGCTGGCACGGTTCTAGGAAAAAACGCCCCCGACAAAACGCCCCCGGAAAAAACGCCCCCAACAAAACGCCCCCGGGAAAAAACGCCCCCAGGAAAAAACGTCCCCAAGAAAAAACGCCCCTAGGAAAAATCGCCCCCAGGAAAAAACGCCCCCAGGAAATAATGTCCTTAAATAAATGGTTTTAGTTTCACATCTCCAGGTTCACCCCATTTCGTAACTATACTTTCGTAACTATATTCAATATTGAGCTGACTTAGGCTCCAATAAATTTATTTAAAAAAAAAGGTTGAAATTGTGAGCAATTCTACGTCCTGAATAGAGATTCCGCTAGCGAATTAGTACGTTTACGACACTCTGTCCGTTTGCATTTGATTTACTTTAAAGATATACCGGTTTTCTTAAAAACCTATATAACTGAGACAGGGACATTACAATTGTAAGCAATTTCACGTCCCCTGTAGGGATTCCTCTAGCGAATTTGTACCTTTATGACACTCGCTCCGTTTGTATTTGATTTACTCAAAAGATATATTACTGGTTTGCTTAAAAACTGATACGAATTAGCGAGATTAAAATTGTGCGTGATTCCAAGGAGAGCCTAGAATAGGGAGATCTCAAGAATTGGAGACGGTGTTCTGGAACCATAGACTTTTTGAAGGAGAAAGAAGGCTAGTTTAAGAAAAAAGAAGTAGCTAAGTACGTGAATTATAAACGGGGAGAGTTTAGTAAATACGCAAAAATATTATTTAAATAAACTTCTTGGAGCTGTAAGTCATTTGAAGCAAACGAATGCTCGTACAGATGAATCAGCTCAATTGTGAATTTCACTGGATGTTTTCGACGGTGAAACAAGTTTAGTTTCAGGAAAAAAAAGTAGCTAAAAAAGAATTGTATACGGAGGGTAAATACGCGAAGATACTTTTTTCAAATAAATTTCTTGGAGCATTAAGTTATCTGAAGCAAACTAATGCTCGTATAGATGAGCCGTATTAAATCTGAGGCCCACCTATAATGACCACCATTGGGGCATTTTAGCCTGTTTGGGGGCGTTTTTTCCTAGGGGCGTTTTTTCCTAGGGGCGTTTTTTCCTGGGGGCGTTTTTTCCTGGGGGCGTTTTTTCCAGGAGGCGTTTTGTTGGGGGCGTTTTTTCCGGGGGCGTTTTGTCGGGGGCGTTTTTTCCGGATACCGGCTGGCACTCCCATGATACGCCGTGTCTCTCTTGACCTTTGCAGCGTGAACATAGAGTAGTGAAGAAGCTAAAATGAAATAAGCAGCTAGGGTAATGAATGGAATAAGTTGCTTTTCAGTTTAATGGAGCAGATGTTTCAAGTGACCATCAGCAACCTCCAAACATTTTTTGGTTTTCATACGGCAATCTGCCCTTACTACTGCTAGTATTTCCATGATAATATTAGGACAAGCCCTCCTAATCCTTTCCTTCATATCATCACGCGTCGTGGGAGCGTGATCCTTACATCACCCGATCCTTAAGGAATCTCCTTAGGAAGTAGTCACAAGGCTTAATGTCTGGTGACTGCGCAGGCCAGGGTACCGGTCCTCCTCAGCCAAACCATCTATGGGGAAACATTGTATGTAATATTTCACGTGCAGCAAGGGCGAAGTGAGGTGGTGCACCATCCTGTTGAAATCACATACTGGTACGTACATTCAAAGGCACATTCTCCAGCAATTGAAGTAGAACCTCTACCAAGAAGTCAGTATAACCTGCATCATTTAGTGCACCATCAAAGCAGTGGGGACCAATGTAATCTCCTACGAGGACACACCAAACACTGACCGACCATGGATATTAATTTGCTACCATTCTCATTCACTTTAGGTTTTCTGCAGCCCAATAGTACATATTGTGCCTGATAACATCGCTACAGCTCTTGAAAGTAGCTTCATCTGTAAAGAGCACACGATCTATGAACGTTTCAGACCGATCCATTTGTTCCCGAATCCAGCTACAAAACTGTACGCAACTATTGAAATCATTGCCGTACAATTCCTGGTGTAAAGATAGGTGGTACAGATGTAACTTGTGGTATTAGAGGATTCGTAAAACAGATTGCTGACTGATTCCTCTATTCCTGGATAATTGTCTACTATGCTGCATGGGGATTCAGTGCTACAGATGCCAGAATCTCATTGACCATGGAGTGACAGTGAATTTAGGATTTAGGCACTGCCATTACGATAGCTGCGTGCCCCTTCAAAATACCAGCTTCACCTGACGCGTTCTGACTACTTCCGCCGTTGAAAAGCTTAGGTGGATACTTCTAGCTTTTCAAATTAACAGGCAGTACTCTTTAGTTAAAAATCCTGGCGTGTTCGATCACTGCTGTCTACAAGATGCTCATGTGACTCTAAATTCAGAAAGATATCCGTTTCTCGATTTAAATACTAATTTTGCCACTGGAGAGTACGTCAGCTTGAACAGAATGGCGCAGCAATTTAGGCAGTTTTGCTACGACACCAACGACTCTAGTTTCGACTTGCTTCAGTTCAAGAAAGAAAAAAAACGAAGCAAAAAAACATTTTCGCATGGCAAAGGTCTTTACTTAAGGCCACCCAAGGTTTAATAGACTTTGATACACCTTTAACGAACTTTGATTTAAACGGATTAGCTAAAGTAATGAAAATTCCGAAATTTAGAGGTACTTTTAGTAAAGACACGCTTCCCTTAAAACTTAGGCCTACTGGAGAAAACGGAATCGTAAACTTTGAAGTTTTCAACGATGGAGACGGAAGTCACTGGGTAGCCTCTTGTACCATTTCTGGCGAACCCTGTTATTTCGATAGTTTCGGCAACATGGGTCCTCCCCGGTCCGTGGTTAAATACTTGGGGTTGGAAATCAAATGCTATTACGAACGCGTGCAAAACTTTGACCAGATTTGGTGCGGGCACTTTCGTTTATTTTTCCGTAGTGCCTTCTCTAAGGCTCGTAATTACGAAGCTGTTTTAGAGAGGATGAAAAGTCCAGTGCAAATTTAACTGGAAATAAACGTCTTCCGTATCAAAATCTTGGACCGTGTGTAACGCGATGGTCGAATCTTTTCCCATTCATAAGGAATGTCAAAAATGGTAGTCGTCGATTGCGCTTCCCTCGTTTTAGTATTGAGAAAGGTTTTCGTTCCCTCTATACATTTAACAACGACTTCTATGCTCGAATCGTTGCAGTATAAAATTGCTTTATGAATTAAACCAGAACTTGTACTTACGTAGTTTGTGATAGAACCGGAATTAACGAACCAGTCGACTTCTTTATATATAGGGCTTTTCATGCAGAAACTGATAATCATGAAACAATTTTCGTGCGCAAATTTTTTCGTAGGTGCGTCATTAGGTAAAGTCGGCTCGCTTATATTTCTAATCGGTTTGTTCAAGGCGTCGAAGTATACCTTCTGATCGTCTTGTATCAAGCAATTGCTGTCGACGAATATCTTTGTAACGGCATCACTCGGTAAATTAGGTTCGCTTAGATTTCTTACCGGTTTGTTAGTTGCGTTGAAGTATACTTTTTGCTCATCCTGTAATAGGCAATTCCTATCAACGTAGACTCTTGTCGCCGCGTCTGCAGCGTGTCGAGGGAAAGCCAAGTCCTTATTTTGCTTCTTCTTCGCCTAGAAATTTCCGTCAGACCCGTCTACGAACAACGTGTTTTTTCGATGCTAGAAATGGTGGAAGCCAATTTGTCGGAGAGAAGAGTAATGGCAGGAGGAAAGTCGGTTTCAAGTTTCTGAATGTCCGTTGTTAGAGTACCGATCTGAGAATAATTTACGGCATCTTCAGGTTCGATAGCGGCTCCTACTTCAGTTACACGCTTGCTTTGCATATCGTAGTTGTGTTCAGCAGTTAAAACGTATCCTAGTGCCGGCTGTCCTCTCGGATCAACTCCTTCACCACCTCTCGTCCATTTCAATGCTTGTCCAAACTTGTTGACTGACATCCTTTTTTTGTTTTTAAATACGAGAAATTTCAAAACGTACCGATGAGGTTTATTTTTTTTTAATTTTTCATATTATAAAAGGAAGAACCTCAAAATAAATAATAACCTCAAAATGTCTCAACCATCATGGCAAAAGAATCTTTCCAATCTCTTGCAAAAAAACTTGCTGAAAGTTAAGAATGAGAATAGTACAAAGATTAACAACGGCATAAAATATTCCTTGTCCCCTTCCATTCAGTTTAAAGATTTAAAGGGTTCGGGAACTGGCATGTCTGACGATAAATCAAAATATACAGGTTGGATTTCACTCAGTGATCCGGATACTCATAAACTGTTGAAAAATCTTAAATGGTACATTTGTAAAAAACTAGAGATCGAATTTGACGAGCAAAACCCCGTATCCATGACTATGTTTAATTATCCCAATTCTATGCATACGGCTTCCTTGTGTTACCCCTCTTGTGAAAAAGTGAACGAAGGAGACAAACCTCTCTGTCTTCAAACTTGGGTGTACGAGAATATTCCCAAACTAAAGGGAAACTTAACAAAAATGTTATTGACAAACCCTGGTTTAACTTGCCATCTCACAACGCTTTAAACCCTATCGATGTCACCGGGAAAATTACAGCGGTGTATGTCACCAACGATTCTCCCAGCAACATGAAATTAGGGTTCAACATAGACTTTGGAGTAGCTCATTCAGATACTTCCAACGATAAATTTACGAATGAAGACTTTATGGGTTTAGTATCTCCGTAAAAAAATGTGTAAATAAAAAAACGTAATGGAAATTAAAAACTACGACTTTTTTGCGCCTAAGACAGAACCTAAAAATCATCCGTCTCAACCTTCAAATATCAGATGTCTAATTATAGGTCCCGCAAATTGTGGAAAAACTAACTTGGCGTTTAATTTCATCTGTAACGAAAGATGGCTCACTATGATCGATTATTTATGTATCGTAAAACTTTATGTCAACCAAAGTACAAAGCTTTGCAGTCTGTATTTACCAAAATTGAGGAAAAAATTGGACAGAACGTAGCATTTTTCACGATTCTAAAATTGAATTAATTCCGTCCGAAGAACTAGACTCAAAATTTCGAAACTTGATTCTTTTTGACGAGTGCCTTTCGGACAAACAAAATAACATCGAATGTTACTTTGCTCAAGGACGTCATTCAAACGCGGACATTTTTTATTGCAGTCAATCCTACCCAAAAATTCCTAAACAAGTGGACTGAGACAACGCAAATTTATTAATCCTTTTTCCCATTGATGAGTTAAATTTGAAACACGTTAAGGAAAATCACGCTGGCACTGACATGGAATTTTCGGACTTTAAAATGTTGTGTAGAACTTGGTGGAAAAAGCCTTACGGTTTTTTATCGATTAACAAAACGTTAAACGAGGGAAGATATAAACGTTCGTTTTTACCAAACAAACAAATGAAAACAAACAAATGGAAACGAAACGAGAAATCGCAAAACTCTAAAGATGTTTAACTAAAAAGTTTTTAAATCGACGTTTGGGTGGGAGAGAGCAAGAAGAATCGTTACAAGAATTTTTTAAACCAGTAGTAAGCACTCTGAAGCCGACAGTCGCTGCTCTGAAACCAACATCGGTCGGCAGTCTAGCCATGCAAACTACAGCTATTAAAACCTACAAAGAGGAAGAAACTGATGAGGAGGTGGATGATTATGATGCATTAGGTTTATCGCCATCCCCATTACTGCTAGTCTGAAGACCCCTCTCAATTTTAATATCGCCAAATATTCAACTCCGGCTCAAGCTCCTACAATGCAAATTTCTACCGAGACTCACACCTCTAAGAGCACTGTTCCTAAACTCACCCCTACATATTCCGCGATACAATATAGACGCATTTCTACCCCGCCAGAACTCCCTAACATAACCCGAAAATCTGAAGGATACTGACCCGGTTTTCAGGCTACAGTATGATACTAAAAATGGCAAGCTGACCTTCTGTAATAAAGTGGTTAAAATTTGTGAGAATGACGTAGTGGTAGAGGGGCAACAATACGTGGGGAGAAGCGGGCTTTGGAATTTGCTAGTTTTCAAAGATTTGAAAGAGACATCCCTCGCGCCGGAAGTTAAAGCAGCTTACGCGAACATGTTACAAAATACTAACGCTATTTACCACAACAACGAACTAAATACTCATAAACCAAAATCTAATCGGAGCGCTAAGTACAGGTCTGTTATCACTCCGATTTGGGACGACGTGAAATCGAAGATGGCGCCGATTTGTGAAAAGAAAAAAGGGAAGAAAGAGGTTAAAAAAAGCTAGTAGCAGAGTCGATTATAAATATTACGACAATCCTAACGACTTGATAAAGAGACTCAGGTTTTTGTACAAATTTACTTTGGCTGGTCACGATGGACATTGAAACGAGGTTATCGAAATTTTATCAGAAATACAGCAAAGACAAATCATAACTGCTCAGGAAAATGGGTTAGCTTATCAAAATTTAGTTTCAGGTATATAAACAAAGAACGAAAAAACAATATCTAGATGAGGTATTGCGTCAAATGTAAACGTCACACTTCTAACAGTCACAAACCGTCCGTTATCATCACCACAAAAAATAACTGACAGATGGAGGTTGTATTTTGCGAAGTATGTGGAACGAAAAGAGCTTCCTTTATCAAATATGGGAAAGGAATGGTAAACAAAATCATAGATAAGTTACCTCTCGAATTGCATTTACCGGGTTACCAATACTGCGGTCCGGGAATTAACTGGAAAAAAGATTGGCTCATGGAGATCCTGGAATTAATAAACTAGACAACACGTGCAAAGAACACGATATCGCTTGCTGACGAAGTTCTCATTTCCAAAGCTCAAAGAGTGAGAGACGATCCTTCTTTGACATAAAGGGAAAAACTGGCTGCTCTGTTTGTTAAGAAGATCATGAAAATGAAACTAATGTTAGAATGGGAAATAAAAAAAGTGGATCAACTCTTAAAAGAACTAAACAAACCAACATGAAAAAATTTTCCCAGATGGAAGGTGATTGTACTGGGTCTGAACAATCTATGGCAGGCTGACTTGGTGGAAATGATACCTTACGCTAATTTAAATAAAGTATTTAACTATCTACTAACCTGCATTAACGTCATATCCAAGTTTGCTTGGGCCATTCCGCTTAAATCTAAATCTGGCATAGACGTTACCAAAGCTTTCAGGAAAATACTCGCGGGAGTAACACTCCCTAAAAATTTACAAGTCGTTTTCAGTAGCGAGTTCTACAATAAAGACTTCAAAGCCCTCCTTAAGCGTCATAACAATAACATGTACTCTACAAACTCTGAAAAGAAAGCAAGCGTGGTAGAACGTTTCACCAGAACAATGGAAACTCGAATGTGAAAAAGATTCACCACGCAGAGAAACTACCGCTGGATACACATCATTGATGAGTTAGTTTCGCGGTACAATGACACGGTTCACTCCGCGACTAAACTAAAACCGAGGGAAGTAACCGGACGTTACTGAATAGTTACTGAAAATTAAACCTAAACAATCGTTGAAAAAAACCCATATTTGTCGTAGGAAACAAAGTCAGAATTTCTAAAGTTAAGAAAATTTTTGATAGAGGTTATTTACAAAATTTTACTAATGAAGTTTTCACAATCTGTAAAGTCAAAAAAAACCGAACCTGTTACTTATCTATTAAAATACAAACTGAACGAACCGGTGCTCGGAGGTTTCTACGAACGAGAAATTCAAAAAACTCTCGTCCCCAATTTTATTTTTAGTGGGGGAAGTATTAAGACTAAAGAAAGGTACAGATGGGAAAATGCTCTACTTCGTTAAGTGGAAGGGATATGATTAAAAATATAATAACTGGACTGATAACATTAGCAGTTTATCGTTTTAAATACTTTCTACTTGATTTTTAAGTTCAACAGATCATACTAGCAGTTCGTCTGAATATTAATTTTCTTTTATCAATTTTCTTCTTTTAGCAGCGGCCATTTTCTCCAACCGAGATTTTCTCTGTTCTACAGTTTCCATCACACATTTCTTACGAGCAGCCTCGGCTCTTTTCCTCTTATTAGCCACTATTTTTTCATCTTCGCTTTGTTTTAGTATTTCAGTGGCTGATGCTTCTTCCTCCTCATCTTTCTCCAGTGAAGCTTTCTCTTCAGCTTCTTCATCCTCCATCGAATCGATTACACCGTCTATAAAATCATGTCCTATACTCGTACGGCAGTGACCGTGTGCTAACGTGTTTATTCCATCGTTCAACACGAATCTCTTGTCGCTATAAGGAGATATGGACGATTTTGAAATTTCAACCGTGGCAAGCTTATGATCCTTACTTTGAATGCTCATCCATGTGGCTTTCGATGATGGTTTTGAAAATAGCGCTTTTTTGTAGTCTTCGTGACTGAGACTTTTTTTTGGATAAATGCTTTACTAATTCCTTTAGCCTTTCTAATACTCTCTTCCCCTACTAAAACTGAGTACATTTTTGCTTTCAAGCCTACAAAAGTCTTTCACCGGGATACCAGCCGTCTCATCTTTCATTTTCCCCAGGACTTATTTGTTTTTAATACTGCATAGAGGATGCGATGGATCATAATTGCTGGTATCGAATCTATCTGACTCAATTTTCATGTCCTGCTAAAAATCTTCATACTCTACCTCATAGAACAGACTGTCGGTATCCGTGAAAAGTAAACGTGTTCGGTCTCCATATTTTGGACGCATGAACTCGTAGAAAAATTCATACATTGTGAGTTTGGAAAGTTCGAGGATGCAGAAACCAGAGTAAGTTGGTAAGTCGCATTTGATGTTACGAAGTCTCAAGTTTACTTGTACGAGATTTTCGTTGAGGATCTTGAACGAATCTGCGTGTGGCAGAGTGCTGTACTTGACAGATTTTTTTGGATTATCTGACAACTTTACAGATAAACGCCCCGATTCGTTTTCCACCGTCTTTCCAAATACCGAATTATTTTTCAGTTTGAAAAAATCTTTTTCGAACGTCGTTGTTGCGAGTTGACGCTTCTCGGTGTTAACTTGTATGTAAGATTTTAGCCATTGCTTTTGACGAAAGTTTAGAATTTTGTGGATGCCATTCAAAATTAAACCGTGCTTCAAGTAGAATTGTAAATTCCTGTAATGAACTATATAGTTTTTCTTAGGGAGCAGGTTGGTCGTCAGTTTGGAAGCAGAAACGATCTTCTTGTTTCCTGCCATTTCTTTCATGAAGGGAGACACGAGTTTGGCATTATTTTAAACTTTTCTGGTGCTAAAGAATAATCGTTGTGATCGTCGTGTAGCTCAGATGGATATTCCAAGTTCACTTCCAATATATAACTGTATTCCGAATCTTTTTCGACCAATGTCAAGCAAAATTCGAGAATTTCTTTCCTCGTCAACCAGCAAAATTGATCGTATGGAAGGAATTCCATCATGGCCAGTCCATATAAGTTGTTGATATCTAAATCCACTAGATATAGACTTGGTAGATTCTTGTGGTAGCTGTCGGGTAGATATTTGTTATTGTCGATCGAGTGCTTTTTTGACACAAAAGTTGTTCCACCTCTGATACCGGAAGTTATGAAGTTATGCTTTCCTCCATGGGTAAACAATTCTAGTCCGGCTTCGGTTTTTTTCAACGCGGCTCCCCAACTAAACCCTGGTGTGGACACATAGTAGCATGGATCTATGCCGTCATTGAGCAAACAAGTTTCCCTGAAAGTCTGAAAAATGTCGGCTAGAAGATACAAATCGATCATCTGATATACACGATGATAATTCTTAAAAACCTTCTCCTTCAGCAAATTCAAAACAGACGTAGCATGATCATATTCTGCATCAGTGATGCCTTCACCTCGTAGAGTTAAGAAGAATGCCTCTATAGGAGGTAATTTCCGTTCTTTAAAAACGTCCATAGACTGCACGTACTCGTATTGGTAGTGGCCTTTTTGCGTCAATAAATCTGAGACCTCTCCCATTTCAAACCAATCTACCGATTCAAGAGCAGTTTTTAAGATCTTGAAGGGTCGATCTTTTTTGTGGTTTTTAGCCAAAGTTTCCAGCGACAAAGATAGGAAATTATAACTGTCTAAAAAACGCAACCTTACTGAAAATTTCTTATCATTGAAGCAAAAGTATCTCGCAATAGTCATACTCATGAAACGCTCGGTGTTACTAGCAAGAACGTCCACTCCCGAAGGAAAGTTTTTTGCCGCAGAAATCAGTAGATGCATATCGTAGCCTTCTAAGTTATGGAAGACGATCGGGATAGTATTTATGCTCCTTGCATCCAGATTGCATTTTACGTGAGAAGCACCTCTGAACTTTCTTCAGTGAGAGATTATCTGTAAGCATGACTTTGTTGCAGTAGTAGCAAGCATCAGCTTTCAAGAACTGAATTTTATCTTCGATACTCATTATCAGAGGTTTTGGCTGCGATAGAATACTGAAAAACTTGTTAATTTCGATATTCATACATTCATAAAACTTATCCACCGCATCCTCGCCGAGGTAGAATTTTTGACTCACGATTTCATTTTCTGGGCCAGTAAACAAATATCCAAAACTACTAGGTGAATGCAAATTGACTTTAGTAGACAAACTCAAAGAAGGATCGACGCTACTAGTTTGTACGGGTCTGAGCATACATTCAAAATCTGCGTAAATTATCTATCCATGGATGAGGATTACGTCTGTCATAGTGTTGGAATTTTAACATATTATTACCAGGTGATAGGAAAGTGAGTACTTGCTCCTTATTCAGTCTCACACATTTACCGACGTGCTCCATCATGGATCGTTCTTTAGTGAAGACCGCAAAACAGTTACGACAGTAAAATGTTCTATGCATTCCCGCACCTTGAAATCGGAGTATCCTATCAATATAGAGGATGCTGCAGTAATGACTATTTCCTTTTTCATCGGCTATTAGTAACAAGTCAATTACTTCTCCTTCCATGTTTTTATTCACTCTCACCGGATGTAATTCTATCGAACCCTTGTATGAAACTACGTTAATAGACAAATTGTAGGCTCGTTCGAAGGAATCAATTTGCCGTAGAGTCACGGGGAACTTCAACATGGAATGGTGTACAGTATTCAAAAATGGTTCGTAATATTTAACCTCGGTTTTCTAACACTTCATTTTAGCGGCTAAAATGGAATATAGAAAGCACTTTTCCTCAAAATTTTCCACATTCACTACAACTTTGCTTTTCTTGCGTAATGCACTCGGCAACGGTAAGAAATAACTAGGGCAAAAAGGATCGATTTTTGCCATTTTTATGGTTATACCGCAAACTTTCAAAAAGCGCTAACCACTTCCTTTTTCTTCGAAAGTTTCGACTGACTGTTGTATTTTTTTGCAAGCATCCTCCAAGATTTCCGACACATCATATTCATTGTATATAGCTGTTTAGAGGGACCCGAAATAAGCTCGCACTGTGTTGGAATCTCTAGTACAATCTGCCTCTAAACACAGATGAAATTTACAACTGGTCAGTTGATCCAAGCAAGTCGTGATAAGATATTTAAGCGGACAACACAGTAGATTGAGCGCTCTAGATGAATCAAGACCTTCAATTTTGTGGAAATAAATTCGATGCGTATCATCATGTACCAACTTGCATCTTACTTCACCTTCAGTATCTTTTAACTCGTTTTCGAAGAGTAAACATTCTGGTCAAAGATCGGAACGATAGTTGGAATTATGATGGATCAAATCTTGGTGAGTTGTGTAGACCTTTCCACAGTAGGTACCCATAAACGATGATTTTGAATTCATTTTCTTTTTCTTGAAAGAAAACTAGTTCCTTTTATTATTATTCTTTTATTACATATGGAATAATTAAAAAAAGATGAGGAAAACACGAGGAGCTCCTAAAAAAAGATGAATTAGAATTTAGCAGACACACATTTTAGACTTTGCAAAATAAATGTTCCGTATGAAGTACTAACAAAAAAAATGAAAATTTTTAAATTTTATTTCCGGACCATACACGGGCAGTTACCACCACCCGAGAGGGAAGCCAATGGTGGAGATTCCCTACTCATATGGAGCATGTAGCCCTGCCCAACTGCACCAGGTTTGGGAGGCCGTGTCTTCGAGTCCAGAACTGCATCTGGACTGAATTTTCCTCGTCTGATCTCGTCTTATATTGGGATCTCCACCTAAAAAAAAAATTATTTTGGAACTGTGCCAACTTTTTTATTTTTTAAACCGTGCCAATGTTTTTTTATTTTGGAATCCGTGCAATTTTTTTTATTTTTGGAACTATGCCAACTTTATTGGTGTGATGCATCATGGGAACTATTTTCCCTATATAAGGAAAGATCCGACGAAGAAATTTCACTCCAGATGCGGTTCTGGACTTTAAAATGCCCATAGCACGGTAACCGTAGGTCCTAGAGCAAAATGGAGTGAAATTTAGCCCCCATGGACGATAACCCACCCGCACTTGGCCTCAACTATCAGTTCGGTCCTAGAGCGAAACCGTTCGGGATTTGGTTTCCCTGGGCCATTCCCTACATGTAGCCCACCCCAGAAATCGGGTACCTCGAATTTCGTCAAATTGTCCCACCCTGATAACTCGAGAACTGTCGGTCTTAGAGCCAAACGTTTCGGGATGTGGGTTCCCCAGGCTGTACCCTATGCATGATCCTCTCCACAAAAAAGAAAAAAAGACACTTTCCCACCATCCTCCACATCAACAAAAACGAAAAAAGGTAGCAAAAGGCACCCTCCTCCATATTGATGAAAACCAGAAGTGGCGTCCCAACTTTCATCACATGACCAGAAGTGATGTCATTACCCCCATTTTGATCACGTGATCGGAAGTATCGTCATAGAAGACAGCAAAGGCACTTTCCCACCCACCTCCACATTGATGAAGAATGAAAAAAGGTAATGAAAGGCACTTTCCCATCCTCCTCCATATTAACGAACAAAGTGGAACTGACGCCCCCCCCCCCCCACTTTTCATCATATGACCGGAAGCGCATCATTACCCCCACTCTGATCACATGACCGGAAGTGACATCATAGGAGGAAGCAAAAATCCTCCTCCAGATCGACAAAAGCCGGAAAACAGATAGTGAATTGCACTTTTCCACCCTCCTCCAGATTGACGAAAAATGGAAGAGACACCCCCACTTTTTCGTCAGATGATCGGACGTGAATCATTAACCCCACTATTATCACGTGACCGGAAGTGGGGTGTATGTAATGTAATATCGCAATTTACCACTACTGTCTCACTCGTCTTGCTGGTTTCAAAGTACCAGAATGTTGTAGCCTTTGATCAACCCGGCTAAATGCCATGTGTAATTTAGCAGGTCTACCCGGGTATCGGTTGGCACACATGGCTGCTGCAGTTCCCCGATTCCCCCTATAATCCTCAAATATTAAGAGCATATCCATACAGACGTCATACTCGGCCATTCTTACCCACACAAGTACGTTAACGTTTGAGGGGAATATCCTCTGAACGACGTAAGCATATAGCAAGATTTTTGTTATTTAAGTAAACCCGACGACAAAACGAACAAAAAAAAAACAGACCGATTGAGGGGGGAAAGAGACGTTCGAGAAGCGCTGCTTGGCCCTCAACAAACGAATTGACTTCCTGAATTTAGTTAATTCAAGTAGACCAGACTACAAATGAACAGAAAAGGAGCCAAAGGGGTACCCACGTTCGCGAAATCAATGACTAAATAGCACCTGTAGGTAAATAAAGTGGTGGTGAAAGAGATAGCGAGATAAAACTTTTCTAACCTTAGGTTGACACGATTTCACACAAACATCGCAAGGAATTATTTCATGAGTGCATTGGTGTATAAATGAGACGGCCATTAGGAATACTACAATATTAGAATCTCGACATGTATCTGATGTTGGGACCTGCATCCGTCACACTGTGCAACATCCATCTGTCATAAGGTTGCATAATGTGCCGCCACCTTACGTTTAGAATTTAAAACAAGCAGGGCGTGGCAGTTGGCTTCACTGCAGTGCAGCCAGCACATTCTGAGTTAGCTTTTAAACATCATCGTAACTATTTTGTTTTGTTATCCGATTTTAAATCTGTTTTTTTTTTGTTGGTCATATTGTGTCCTTGCGTTCAACTTTCTAATTTCCTTTTTTGCCGTATCGCAAAATATTAATTCAAGGTCATTCCTTTTTTCTCGTGTAAACGTCCCCCATCACACCCATTATTGCATTTCTATCATTATTATTCTCTCATTAGCCATTCTCAGGATATCGTCTCGAAACACTTTAGTTGGATCACCCTGTAGAAGCAGAAGAGGATGGTAATTTTCTATGCAACTATGCATTAGATAACCATAAGGCAACGTTTTTATGCATACTGAACCTGAGATGCACCAAACACAAACCATCCTGACGGAATTGGAGTAGTGTACCGTAAATTAGAAAATTAACACTTATCCCTCGTACAGATCATCAAAATTAACTCTCCCATCCAGATCTACGATGTTCAAAGATTCGACTCCCATGGGGTGAAGGACAAGAATAGAATTAAAGACTCCCTTCCTCCAGATCATCACAATTCACTCTCTCACCTCGTACATATTGACGATTTAAAAAGGTTCGAGTCCCACGGGGTGAGGAAGGGGACGGGTGTGGCGGCCCGTCAGGTGAGGTCCCGTGGAGTGGGACAGGACAGGAACCACTCGTTCAGATCGACAAAAGGTCCTCTACTACCCTCGTCTAGATCGACATCACAGGGTTGGGGTTATGACATTACAGGGGACGGAACTATAGTGTCACAAGGAGCTGTGACATCACAGTGGTCAAGCTATGACTTCACGGAAACTATGACGTCATGGTTCCTCCCTTCCCTTACTGTATATTGTATTCCCCCACTACTGTAGAGGTATTCGATATGTTTTTGTATTAATTCACCCTACCGTCAAAACAGTTTTAAATGAATAATTAAGGGTCAGGCAGACAATTACTGATATTGGTGGTTTAACTACAAGTCAATAACAAACTTAGGTAGTTACTAAGCATCAATCTAATCGCCACTGCAGAGACTTCTGTAGCGGTTAGCTCACCAACATGGTTATCGTGCTTAATTTTTGGTTTTAATACAAACTTCTTAATGCAATATACAATTTAAAAAAATAAAGAGAATATTGCAAAATCCAAGCTGCATGCAGATTTGTTGAATTTTGGCTGTTGTAAAACTAAAGTCGTGCTTTTTTTTTGGTATAAGAAAGGTAATGATTGACGACGACCAGTAATGATGTCTGCTGTGAATACGTCACCTTACCAGTCCGAAATAAAACCTTTCAACCAGCAGCAAGGCAAGAACGCTCATGCCCCACTAGCATTGGATCATCATATGGGTGTTTTTATTATCACTTATATTTTTTCGCCAAAATCTGTATTACTTTCATACGATTATTAAGGATGGAATGTGATCACCGTGTAGCAAGTGTCTAATGCTTACCACCCTGTCCTTGTTTATTTGATGTCGTCACTTTCGTCTGTCTCTTTGTCTTAAAATTAACTTCTGTCAGTAATAATTAAGCAGGACAGCAAGGTTTTACGAACTTGGCTTGTTAAGTAGGTCTAGTTCGTAAAATAGAGAACTTACAGGAATATTATCAGATACTCTTTAAATGTTTATATATTCTATCCTAAATCCATTTTGGTATCATGCACCTAAAGTAGAGCTAGTTACAACTGCCAATTAGTAGTTATAGTGCAACAAACAAGCCATTAAATGTACTGAAAAGAAGTATTGGGTAATTCTGGCAAAAGTAATGAGAGCTGATCCTTTAATATTAAGCTATTTTTAAATCTTAAAGGATGATTTATTTAGCGCTAATCACATTTTACATAATTAAAGTTTTAATACATAACCCTTAAATACTTAAAGTTATTTATCTTTAAGTAATTAAAACTAATAACGTAAAGCATGCTTGAAGCTTGACGATTTCAGTTTTAATATGCAGTAGTACAGCAGCTTTAATTACGTTTTTTGTTGGTCCTCAAATACAACTGCTAATGATTAAAGATGGACCTAATTGGGTACGTATATATAAATGAAAGATTGAATATAACGATACGGTCTAGGTAGCTATGTTAGAAAGTTCCGGAAGAGTTAATCTTCTAAGGTGAGTCCATTAGGATGATAGTTTATAGTAATAACTCCCCAAAACAAAACTTGTTAAGAATTCCCGCAAAGCATTTCGGCAGTTTATTGAAGTCGTGACATCAAACACTAAGCTCTTTTGCTCAGTTAATCCCACCTAGTAATAGATCGAAGATTAATTTTAATTTTAATTGTATTACTTTATTGATTGTCTTGCCTTGTTGTACTACTGATTTATTGAATTGGCTTTTGAAAACTTTTCATTTAGACTTGTTGTTAGTGTTTTGGGGAGATATTTTTTCTTTTCGGTACAAATTATTAACATCGATTTAATTGTAGTGTTTCCGCGATAACAACCCGAATAATTTGATTTATAGTGTCTATTTGCGGTGCCTATTTTATGCTTTAATAGGTTTCCATAAAAAAGTGTACGTGTGTCTTTGTCTTTAACGAGGAGTCCATTATTATTATAACGAGACTGGCATTATTTAGAAGTGGAAGAAAACATTAATCCGGATGCTGCAGACATAGGGCCTTAAGGCTTCATCGGGCAGACGACCAGGAGTGGTTAACGCTCGCTAAAACCCTTTGAACCCTTTGAAAAACAATAATTCTTCATACATTCTATTGCTGTCTTACCGCTTACTCACGTCTTTGTGTCCATTGTTATAAGCAAAATGACTTGTTCATTGTTGTAATATTGAAGTAAAATGCTGTATGCGACCTTTCTGTGCTGGAAACACTGGTTCTCGTTAGATCACTGACTTTAACCAGCATCGCGACCTATTGATACTTGAGTGGGTGACACCCTGGTAATCCGGTTACTGCAAATACAGAGCCGTAGGTCTTTGTCGGGCAGATGACTGGTACTGGTAAACCCTATCAACCCTCTGAAACTTTGCCTTAAAATGCATGCTTCCCTAACCCAGCAAAAGGCCGTTCAACGGTTAAAATATACCTATGTGGAAAATTGAAGTTTTTAAAAATTTTACCAGCGTGGTAAAATTATTTTTTTGAAATTAGATAGCTAGCCATAGTAATTATGCAATTATGAACGTTATTCAAACCATTTCTCAAAAACAAAACTGTGTCACTAATGTCACAAGGTTTCTTGATCAAACTATGTTTCAGCCATTATAATTTTGGGTTGTTTTAAAAGTTAGACGCTTTCTAGCTGAGCACTGAGTTCGCTTGGTCTCTCCTTCGTCCACTTTTTCCATTTTCAAGCTGGGATTAAAAACTATGTTATAAGGTTTAATAAGTACAAACATGGCCGACAACGACAAAATCAGTTTTTATATCTTTTTTCTCTGTTTTATCACGTTATTGGTATCATTCAAGATGATGAGAGTAAAGACTAAGCAGTTGAACTGCTAGTATAATGCACATATCACGCTGATTTATCACATGTATGGTAATTCTAACTCTGCAGCAATGGCACATGCGCACATTATACCCCCATAATGGCTGTTTAAGCTCAGCGAACAGCACACCTTTTTTCCTCGCTTAGTTGGCTCGTCAGCAACTGCCAAGCCGCAAACATTAAAAAATTGGAAAACTTTATCAGCGTAAGCGGCTTGAATTAAAATATGGGAAACCATTCCCCGCTTGCAAACGACTCTATAGCGGCTGACTTTTAAAACATCCCTACCGTTTTATTTCTTTTGATGCCTGAAAACAGCCAAACTGTCTTAGCTATAAAAGACGCAGTGTCTAGGGCTCGTTAATATGCTTGTATAGATTTCAGCTAGTTAGTATTGTCGTTGGCCAACAAGACACTAGCATGTGTCTTAATTCATTATTTTAATTCCTGCTTCCTTCTAGTTTAGGTTTTTCAGGCGCTTTTCGGCATCGTCTCAACTCTAATACCTTCCTGTTCAAACCACGTTAATAATTTTACTGAGTATAAACAAAATTAGTAATATTAAAAATACTACCAATAATATTCCTTTAATAAATGAGCGCAATAGGAACTAGAATTTCTGAAATGAACAACAGGTCATAACAAATTTTCTCGCCAGACTATAAATAGTAACAGCCAGGAAAATGCGATCCCAGGAAAAATGGAATAAAGACTTTTAAAAAACTGCTATTACTGAAGTGCTATTCTGTTTGTTGGTGCTTTTATCTGCACTGTGCAATTATAAAAATTTGGTAATTTGTCACAATACAGTGTATTTAATGCCTAGTTTCAAGTTTCTGTAGTGCAATGATTATTGAAAAGTCATTGAGGAAGTGGATAAGGACAAAATAGTTCACGTTTGGCAGAAAGCATGAAACCCCATATGAAAAGTTTTAAACCACTCCAAATCCTAATCTGAATGGAATTACCTTCTCTGACTAACCGTTCATCCTAAATACATGTTAAAAACGCGTTTTTTTTTAACTTTAGTAAGCCAACTATAAGTAGGATCTGTTTTAAAGTTCTGTATTGGTGTAAATCTTTTTATATAATCTAGATAATGAGTCAAACCCGATTTCTATAATAATTGCCGAATGATGACCTGCCCCGGAATTATAATTCAATTATGACATATGTTGGACGTGTGGTTTCCCTGCATTGCGCGTGAGACTAGACGATGTCGAAGGCCATTATACGTACGCAACCCCTAATAATAGTTAAAAACACTTTTAAAGGGGCCAAATTCGGTTCTTCTACCTTTTTTGCTATCTAAGTCATACCCTGAGGAGCATTAACACTATAGCTGTTGGAAAACCCTGGCAATGAGACCAATTTACAAACCAAAAGGGGGAAAAAAAGATTTTTATCTTTGATACAACTACAAATAGACGCATGACAATGGCATTTTGAAATTGAAAATAGCAGCCACAGTTTTAAACGGGTGTAGGACGGTTTCTATCTAAGCTAAACAATTTTGGTTAGGATCGATAGAACGAATAGATCCCCACTTTTCAGAAAATGCTAAACATGTTCACTTCGGGCAGTAAGCGGGCTAGAAAGAGCACTTCGAATTCTAAAATCACAATACGCTTTCGCTGCTAGGCCATTAAATCTACACCTTTAAATGGGTGGAAGACAGATTTGGTTAGGATCGATGGCAGGAACTGATCTCCACCTTTCATAAAATCCTAAGCATGTCCATTTCGGGCAAGTAGAGGTCTAGCAAGAATTCTTTGCATTCGGCTACATACGTTTTCTCTGCTACGCCATTACCTCTTCACCTCTTAATAGGTGTAGGACTATGTAACTTAAACAATATTGGTTAGGATTGCTGGAAAGAACAGATGCCCACCATTCACAAAATCTAAGCATCTCCATTTAGGGCTATTAACGGATTCACAAGCACACGAAAATCACTATAACAGCCAACTGAAAAGGGGAGCATTCGCACAAATAAAGGGGGATTGGGCAGTATTATTTCCATCACGGCATATACTAAGCACTAATCATGATTCATTAGTACAACATCCAGTTGTGTTTGGTATCATTGGAAAGGAAAATTCAAGAGGAACAATAAAAGTACGGGTGCAATTTCGCTAACTGTGAAAGGGAATTCAAAGTGTAATATTGAGACACCATTTTGAAAAAAATGGCGCCTTCTCACTAACACATTACTACCACTTCCTGTAGTTATTTCCGGTTACGTTTGGTATCATTAGAAAAGAAATTTCAAGTGGAATAATAAAGTTACGGGTATTTTGCTATGCATATTTTGCTACGGTGGAAGGGAATTCAGTATTTCAATAAATAAAAGTAAAAGTGTCGAATTCGGGTACCATTTTGAAAAAACTGGCGGCTTTCACCAACAATATTTTGGTAGATTTTGGTATGTTATTTATGAGAGTTTTCAAGAGCGAATGCCATTGGTTTCATCTTTGTAGTTAACACTTCTAGGTAAAATCTTAAATTCAGGCTCCTAAGAGGTAGGCTAAAGCTCAAGGGTAACTATGCAGACTGCCATCCTTTCCTACAAAGTAAAACATGATTACCATTTCTTCCCAACAGCAATACTGTCAGTCTACATAACATTATCACAACATTTGGCATTTATAGCTTGGTGTATATCTGATAAAAAAAACATCGTTATTTTCCACTAGCTAAGCATATTATAAAAGAGAAGTACTACATTTGTTATGTAACTAAAAATTGACTCCAATGTTGTTTCATGAATGAATTTACTCTATTTTTCAACATTTATACTGCAGGCAGAATGAAATACGTTCGGGTAATTGCTGTAGTGGTTGTCCTTGCTTCTGTTGTACCAACTGGTAAGTATTTCATAGATAAAAGAGAGAACTTATTATTAGGTATGGTACAAATGTAATTTTTAAAACTATATAGTTAATTAGTGTTGGAGGAACTGGAAAATCGTCTAATGAGAAAATTGTCTAATATCTGCCCATACAAAAAAATCTGGAAAATCATCGAAACGGAATATCGTATAATTAGTAAGCATATAACTGATAACCGTTTAACTTGTTTGCAATTTCTGATGTTATACGTGTAGCTGCAGTGAGCGTGGTTGCATGCGCGAGGGGGCGAAGGGTAATCGTCTAACTGGAAAAGCGCATAATTGGAAGAACGTATACAGTATAAAGGAATATCGTCTTACACGAAGCTAGTATAATGAAAAATCATATAATTTCTTTGCCTTGCGCACGTTGCCCCGCTGGTTGCTGGGGGTGAAGGTTAATCGTGTAACTGGTAAATCACATTATTGTAAGAACATATACGGTATAACAGTAAAACGGAAAAACATCTAACCCGAATTTCTTTAAATAGAAAATTGTCTAACACAAAGTTCGTATAATGGAAATCATCTAATATCTATGCCTCGCTCGCGTTGCCGAGCTCGCTGCAAGGGGCGAGGGGTAATCGTCTAACTGGAAAATCGCATAATTGTAAGAACGTGTACCGTATAACAGTATAACAGAAAGTCGTCTAACATGAAATTCGTAAAACGGAAAATGGTCTAACAGGTGAATTCGTATAATGGAAACTCGTCTAACAGGAAATGCATATAATGAAAAATCATCTAATGTCTCTGACTCACTTGTGCTGCCATGCTCGCTGCAGCTACACATATCAGAAACTGGAACTATATTATTGTCCAGTTAGATGTTGATCAGCTATATTGTTTAGCCGTTAGATGTTTAGCCATTATACGCTTATCCATTAAACAATATTCCGTTTCGATAATATTCGATATTTTTTATTTGGGTGGTATTTGACAATTTTCCCTTTTAAACGATTTTCTTGATAGACTTTCGTCCAACGGCCCGAGCAATGCAGGGAGATTAGACGATTTTCCATTATACAAATTTCGTGTTAGACGATTTTCCGTTATACTGTATACGTTCTTCCGATTATGCGATTTTCCTGTTACATGATTGCCCCACGCCTCGATGGCAGTGTCTGTAATCAGTGCCAACTTAAGTTTCATTTTCCGTTTTTGTCAGTTACAGTTGCAATTGGTGTTTCCATTTCCTGAAAGTACACGGGCAAGTGTCTGAAAAAGCGAGTTTTGTCAGACAACGGAAGTTTACCTCTTAGTCTGCTCTGCTTCATTTTTTCCTTGATTTCTTTGCTGTTTCCTTGCTTTTCCGTAACCCGGTCCTGTCAAATGTATCCGTCCAGATAATAATGTTGTAGCGGAAGTCAAGCCTGGTTCGATAGGAGTATTTGGCGTGGGGGGATTGAGGTTTAATTGGGCGTCGAAAACTTGGTCATTAGCGCCAACCTCAGTCACAGTGCAGTGGTCCGGGTTGCCACTGCACCACACATTACAGAGATGTTATTCAAACCCCTAATCTAAATCTTGTCATACATCTGTACCTCCTGCAAAAATTGAAAAACACTGGACAGGAGGACAGACTTATCGCCCAACTGACGCGCAATGTCATGCGGAAGATGGAACCGACGACGAACACCATCAAGATGGCGACAATCAACAAGTAAGTGCCGGACCGTAAGTGGCCGTCGACACCAAGAACATTCAGGAGGGTCAACCCCCCGCAAAAGGAAACAGTGAGTAAGTCGGGCGTGACCAATTCGCAAACGGACCAACACAACCTCCTCACGGGGACTGCGGCGACACGCCGAGTGCCACTCCTCGACAGTGCCTTTAATGGCCCGTAACTTATTACCGTCCTGTCTGTCCCACAAGGTTTGCCAAAAAGCGTGTAACCTCAGACGCAGAGTTGGAAAGGCATCTGAGGGAACAAGGCTGAGATCCCTACCGAGAGGGCCAGAAAGGGCCCCTTCGCAGCAGAATCAGCTTGTTCATTCCCTGCTATCCCAACATGGCCCGGGATCCAGCAGAAAAGCATGGTTTTCCGCTGGCCAGGCAAGCGGGAAAGCAAAGCTTGGACACGTTGTGTCAAGGTGTTCCGAGGATTGTAATTCGCCAAGGACTCCAGGGCACTCATGGAATCACTAAAGACAATGAAATGCGTGCCCTGAAGGTCAAGGATCCATTCCACCGCCAAACCAAGAGCCAAAAGCTCTGCAGAGAACACAGAATAGCCTGATGGAAGGCGTGGGCAACCGTTACACCCTTACACACACAAGCACACGCCACGCCAACGTCGGACTTCGACCCATCAGTAAACAGGCGCTGATAACCGGCGTACTGAGAACTCAGCCGCCGGAACTCCTGTAAGTAAGTATTTGGCGTGGGTGCGTAGTAAAACGATTTAGAATTAACTTCGTTAACTCGACCACCTACAATAGGTACTATAGGAATGCTGATGCCCGCTCGTCTGTTGTACTGAAGTGCTGCTTGAAAGTCCTAGGTGTCTTGGTGTTGCCAATAATTTATTTACACACCCATTCTACTACCCACATTATTCATTCTACATTATTCCACATTATTTGCTACCCATTCTACAATCTGCTAAAGTTGAACAGTTTGCAGTTTTGGCATTCAACTCAACTTCAAATGAATTCTGTTTTCTGTGTCTGCTATTTAGGCAGTAGCATGCACAGACATCCGATAAAGGACACACTGAGGTTTCATATTTTTGGGGACTATTTTTTGCATATTCAGTCACTTTTTTTTACTATTTTTGGCCACTTTTTTGGGATTTCTATCTTTCTTTTGGCCTCCTTTAGGGCCTTTTTAGGCACGACCAGCATTTATCAGCGCAGAAAAGCAAAATATGGGTTTTTTTCTTCAAAAAGGGCAAAAAAGGGGTTTTTCCCCACTGTATTTCGGTGTGTGTTTGCCTTTGTTATATTTTGAACAAATGGTATAAGACGGCAGATCGTTTTGTTGGAGGTCTAATCCCTGCCACATGTTTGCGTAAGCTATATATTAGCATGCCTATTTTATTTAGGAATATGGCAGTAAGAAATGACTTTGACAGGTAGTAGTTTAGAAAGACTTAATTTAATATGTCCAGTGGGTTTAACTTAAAAGTTCAATAAAGTATAAACTGATTACTAAAAAAATAATTCTCATAGGCCTACAGGCCATAATTTATTTTCTGGGCAGTACTGAAGCTTAAAAGTGCATTAGGTGTAAATGAACTTTGACTAATACCGTAACATTAAATTTAGTAAGAAATTTAGACTAGGATTAGCAAAATAAATTATGGCTATTAAATTTAAAAGCTATTGTTTATACCTTACATTGAATTGTTATGATAAATACCAGACTTTATTTTCCTTTCTCCAGTGAGTTGTGTTCCTGTAAATGAACCAGAGGTGGAAGTTATTCTACTATGCATATTTCAACTAAATGCGAATTAAATGGGGGTTAAATCTGAGTTCAGCCATTAAAAAAAAAGAAATTGAAAGTGTTACACCAGGGGCCAATCCTATTATATCTTTAGTATTTTACTGGGTAAATTGAATATACCACGGTACTTGTGCTGCATATTTGCAGTGTTGCTAATAAATAGTTTGTAACATTTTCATTTTCGGAGTTTTGTTGGGCATTTCAGCTCATTCTGAGCCTTCATCATGGCTCAGTGTAAACGCAGGCCTTGTTAGATAATAGAAGTTTGGGCCCTAATATTAATAAGCACCCTTTAAATGTCGAGGAAGATGGTTCCAAGTTGGAAAGAAGTAATATCAATTCTCACTCCCCATCGTTACCAGAAGATTCATCCAACACATAAATTGGTTTGACCATCTGAGGACCAAGCACCGAACGAAAGTCATATTTAGCACAACGAGGAACCTGAACGCACAAATTGTATATGATCAATCCCCTATTTAATATCACGTCCATAAATGCCTTATCATTCCTCTCATCCGAAACGTTAATGTCTCAGTCCCTTTCTTTGGTGTATCATTTTTAAAGTGACATCCATACTAAAAGTAATGATGCTCCAAAACAAACCCCCAAAAGTCAAATTAATTCAAATCTTATACTTAAATTCATTACTCCCTTTTAAGACTCAAGCCGCTAATTACATGACGTAGTTGTACCATCTTACTCACCTTTGAATTTATTGGCCATTAGCCTAGATTAGCCCAAAAATAGTTCTCATTTTGTGTGTTTAAACACAAATCAATGAATACTTTCAGGCATGTAGATCTTTATCTCATGAGCAGAGGCCAATCAACGAAATTGACCGAATTCCAGAGGTTGCCTTTGAATCAAACACTCAGAAACTCTAAGATTTAAAACTTGGTAAACGAGCAAAGAAAACGTGTTTGTTTTTTGGCCCTAAATTGTGTAAGATGGAAATGACTAAACCAGAAATCAAAGTGACAGTATTACATGTGAGGAAAAAAGAGCCAATTCCATTAAAATTATTAACAGCCTACACAATAGGTGAATTATATTTTTATAACTACAGTGATATATTAGGATGTAATAAATAACGTAACAAAATAAATCTCTTAGTGTCTAGAAATAGGGTCAACAATTCAGATCAGTGGGATGGTAACAATTTTTCAACACTTCAAAGTATTGATAGGAATACGTTCCAAACTCCTGTGTCAACACAACTAATTGAGGTTTGAATAAAGACTTGGAAAGAATTGACTCTGTTTATCTATACAAAAAATGCAGTGCTCTACAATTGGCGGAGGGTAGCGTAGCCTATAACGGTCATGGAATTGCAAATAGTCTATCGACGAAGGCTCAAATTTTGTGAATGGTGGAATAAATTCCCAAAGTCTTGAAATTTTGTAAGGTTGTTCAGGGAGGTCTAGTAATGACTATATCAAAAGTCCTGCTGATTTCGAGGAGAGCTGTCTTCGCTAGATTATAAAATGCCACAATATAGGTGACTTTTTATTTGTATTCTGTCAATATCTCGGAATCTAGATACCAACAAATTTCCCAATAAAAATTAAAAGAGAACAAAATTTACCACAAACCTGATTCTGTTCATTTTTTCTTTAGCACCAGTAGTTTTTACGTTATATTCGATTTAGAAAATTGAGAAATCTCAGAAATTGAAAGAGGTCTGCTATGCACCGTGCACATAGATTAGGTGAACCAACCCTAACTTCCTTTAAGTTACTATACCAATCATATAACTTCAAACACTTATTTACCACTATACATATTTATTTCCTGCATATAACATCGAATCGTAACATCAAAGGCATATACAATAACATCAAATCATGTCGAAGTCAATGTCCTCCTCTTGAAGGTTATCATCCTGAACAGTTGGTGTCAGACTATTCAAACAGTCACTGTGGCAGTTGTGGCAGTTAGCAGTGCAATTCACGCTTTTTTCTTGCACCCACACTTGTTTTCACAACCTGTGGTGCATCTGCTAAATATGAGGTTGAGGACAGTTTTTGGGGCAACAGCATCTTTGGTTGCAGAAGGCACTAGATTCCCATTCTGCCTACACTCCCAACCCCAAAGTGCAGCTGGTAACTCATTTTCCATCTAGAGTGGCAAGTTGAGGGATGTTTAATAGGAGAAGCTCTCTGCAGACTCAAGAAAAATCTGTGTCCTGCCTCTGCTACATCAGTTTCAATCTAACAAACATAAGGCCAGGCTGATCAAGATGCTTTCCTCCAACTAACTGGCAGAGGAGTACAATGCCTTCAAAGATCTAATGATGCTGACACTTATTGTCAGGAGTGCCATCGCCAAAGCGAGTGACAGGACAATGTAGCCATTGTTGGAGAAGACGAAGATGTATTTTTTCTTCTTACAGCTCTGAGATCTACACACCTCAGTTATATTCTTCTACAAGCCAGGTCATAGAAAGGTAGGAACACATATAATTTTTTCAACTCAATAGCAACGGAAGTGCATAAAAAATGTCATACTATTTCCTCATGCATTAAAAGGGTGTGACAACACAAGTTTCCTTCAGAAAGGAGAAAGTAGCAGGTTACAAGCTGCTGTTACAACGTGAGGCATTACGCTGAGTAATAGATGTGTTCAACCACTCAACTTCCAAGTACCAACAGGTTGCAGAGGCATATCAGTTTTTGCTTTACTCTATGTATAGATCTCCTGCTACTACGTCCCTCGACTTGGAGAGGCACCATGACCTCACAAAGTCTTTCGCCAATATGAAGTCAGAGCTACGATCCCTCCCTCTCACAGAAGAGGCATCTATGCAACGCTCGTTTTGTGATTTCCACCAACTGCAACTATGGATGGGTAATGAGTTACCAGCTAGCTGCACTTTGAGGTTGGGAGCCTAGGCAGAATGGTTATCTTGTTAGTACGGAATCAAAGATTCTGTAGCCCCTGAGGCTGTCTCAATTTCATATTTTTCAGATGCACCACATGTTGTGGAAACAATTGTAGGTGAAGGAAAGTAAGTATGAGTTGCACTGCTATCCGCTACAACTGCCGCTCTGACTGTTTGAATAGTCTGACACTAACTGTTGAGGATGATAACCTTCAGGAGGAGGATATTGATCTAAACTTGATTTGATGTAACGATATGATGTTATATGTAGTTACCTTATGTAGTAACTGCATATGTAGTAAATAAATATGTATAGCGGTAAATAAGTTTTGATGGTATATGATCGTGTAGCAACTTAAATGAGGTTAGGGTGGTTAGGGTTACACCACGTACAGCAGATCTGTCAATTTCAAAGAGTTCTCAATTTTTGAACTCAAATGTCTCGTGCACTACTGGTGGTAGACAAAAAATGAAGACGATCATTTTTGTAGTACATTTTGTCCTCTGTAATTTTTGTCGGGAACATTCGTTTGGTAGGACCCACAGATTCCGAGATATTAACGGAAAACTAATAAAAAGTAACCTATTTTGGGGTATTTTATGGTCTAGCGAAGCCATCTCACCTCCAAATCATCAGGACTTTTGGTATAGTCATGACTACACCTCTCCGAACAACCTTACAAAGTTGCAAGACTTAAGGATTTTATTCCACCTTAAGTGATATTTTGACTGGACTAAAAAAGTTGGTTGCAATTTTGTAGTCAGGGTGGAGTCCAAATCAAAGTGCTGACTGTATGAAACTTCCCACATTGCTAGATAGCCCCAAAAGTATTGCTGATCTCGAATTTGTCGTAAATTGGTCAATTATTATCCATGAAATTACGATTTTTCGAATTTATTGATATACAGTATAACAATCACCGTTGTAATTTTAAATCCTGAATAGTTAATGAATTCCGACGAAGCATACTCTGTGCTGTTGGTAATCAAATGAACTTTTAAAAAACCTCCACAATAAATCATTGTTGCTTTCTAACAGCTAATAATCTTTTTGGACGTAACTCACCGAATTAATAACATTTGAATATAGCACCTTAACTACTAGAGGAAAGCAAGCAAATGGAGAAAACAGAAGGATTCGTTAACGACTCACATGCATTCCATGTGAAAAAAAAATGCTTGTATTAATTCGGTCAACATGGTAACCACATTGATGTTGACACTATCAACGGGAATCCCAAATGTGACACCTGAAATCGTCGTTGCAGGAGGAAACTGCTCTTATAAAACGAAAGAAAACTTCAGACGATGCGTTTTCAACACAACACGGAACAATAATTTGGCTTCGTATAATAATTTCAAGATTACTGGGTTGCTATGGAAACTGCACTCTCAATTCCATGTTGCACGAATGAATAGGGCTAACCTCGAATGCAAGAGGCCCAATTTCTGTACTGTTGTCGTTTACAAAACTAAAACGGAAGATAAAAATTAGGCCTAAAGGTTCTGAAAGCTTTAGAATTATTTAAATGCTACCTTCAAACCCAAGCTAACAATCTCTGACCTACAATTGTAAAAATTCCAATTTTTTAAAAATATCATTCGCAGTTGTAGTACGTGCCAGAGGTATTCGCTTCAGCATTGTCGTGAGCAGCTGTCCTTCGGTCGGTCTGCGGAGAGTCAGTGCGAACCGGGAGTGGGATGGTAACGAGAAGAAGCGGCGACTCTTCACTATGCATCCTTCTGTCTTGGGCACGACATTTCTTGGTCGTTTCTCCAGCAGGGTTGCAGGCTCATGTCTTGCCTGTGAATGGGACACACGCTCATTAATGGGCTTATGTGTCGTTCCCGTTGTGTGGCTGTAGAGACACTGAGGAGTAGATGTGGCACTTTATGCTGGAGTGCAGGTAGTGGGTGCAGTACCGGCGTGTGGTGCAGCAGGAGTGTGTGGACCAAGGTGAGGTTTTAGGGATCCCTACTGTGGCCGGCCGGGCGTCCTGAGTTTCAGAGTTGCAACCAGACGTTTTCATGCGTGAGCAAGTTTGTGGTTCCTATTTGGGCTTTTCGGTTTAGATTAAGTTTTAGAAGGAGTGTGTAGCGTCAAGGCTAAAATAAATAAATAAATAGGGAGCTGCGGATCTTTTAAAACTTTCTTTTGAAGTACTATCGTTACTGATCATATTAGCTTGCAGTTAAACGCTTTATTGTTAATATTTTAAGTCTAAGAAAGATACTCTGCAAGAATATACACAATGCAAGCATTATTGACGGTTGCACATTCTTTGCCATCTTAACCACGAGGGCTAACGTGGCATTTTACAACGGCGCAGGTGATGGAAAGAGGCTGCAAATAACGAAACAGAAACTAAATGTGGGAGCAAACGAAAGATCTAAAAATTAATATGAAACGTAGCTTAGCCCTACCTAATATTAATAAACAAAAACGGAACGTTAAATGTTTAGAGTAAGGGTCTAAAAGTCAAAACCTAGAAGGAACACGGACAAGCTTTGACAGTCAGGGTCTAGGTGTGCAATTTTGTCAGTAGAGGCTGGTAAGCATTAGACCCTTACTGCCCGGTGGTTAGCTTAGTTCTACTCTAATGGATAGACCGTGTGTCTAAACGGTTGTAGCAGGTTTTCTTTGTTCTTACAATAGTGTCATGGAAATTTAAGAGCACAATTTTCTTGTGACGATTCGGCATTTTATCTTTTGCTGCTTTAGATTTTTTTATTATATTTCGTAGATTTATGGCAGAGGATAACCAAATTAATGCTCCCTGCTGCGAATATGCTGTCTTGTTACTAAATCGAAAAATATTTTTCAGCATAACGCAAAGCAGGAAACGTATACCATACTACAACTGGATCATTACATGGGCCTTTATAGGAGGATTTACAGTTTTTTGCCAAAATATATTTATTGCTGACCACCGGGTAGTAAGGGTCTAATGCTTACCAGCCTCTACTGACAAAATTGCACACCTAGACCCTGACTGTCAAAGCTTGTCCGTGTTCCTTCTAGGTTTTGACTTTTAGACCCTTACTCTAAACATTTAACGTTCCGTTTTTGTTTATTAATTCGTGTTACTTTTAGAATTGCAGCTAAACTGTAAAACAGTTCAGTTGACGGTCAAAGTTGATAGTTTAACACAGAAACCCTAGGCTGACCCTTACTAACACTGGCTATCACCAGTGTTAATAATAAAAACAATTTTTTTAATCTACAGTCTACGTCTTGCAGCTGGCTTTAGCTAATTGGCATTGTTGCATTAACAATGTTTAAAACAATGTAAAACAATCAATCTGGTCGTTTAGAGCTCCATAACCCCTGAACAACTGGACCAATTAGAAAATACCTTATGGAAAGGGCACATCTACAGAGCAATACCTGTAAAATGAGCTAAGAACCAGCGTTATAGGACAAATGGTTTGCCCTGCAGAGAGGACAGACGAAAGTATCCCCAGAACAACAACAACATCATCATCATCATCATCAAGAAGAAGCAGAACAAGAAGTTGTCTATTTGGTCCCTCTCTGTATCTCGGGTTTGGCTCGACCGAATTTCACAGTTTTTGAACTGCAGACAGGCCCTGACTAGTCAAGGCTATATTCCAAATTTGGTTTAAAGAGGTTTACTTTTAACGGAGTTATAAGCTCTCAAAGTTGAGAGTTTAACACAGCGATCCTAGGTCGACCCTTACTAACACTGGCTATCGCCAGTTTTAATGACAAATAATCTAAAATGTAAAGAATACCAGCAAAGAGCTTCAGCTCAAATGTAGCCCAGTGAATATTGCCCCTAGATATTGAAGGACGTATTGCAAGTATTGCAAAGCCATTAAAATGAGAGTAAATACAAATTAAAAATAAATTTCTATCCGCTCCACCTACAATGGGCCCAAAGCCTGTTGCCCAGTTTAATATTTAAAAAAAAATTGTTCTGCAGCATATTGGAGATTACCGTATTATTTATTAAGTTCATAGTTATAAATTAAACCTAATGTTAACTTTATTTGTAGAACATCAGCATTGCCATGAATGGCATGGTGGTATACAGATATCTTGAAACATAAAAAAAACTAATTTACAGAGTTTGCAAATAATTGTTTGACAATATAATCAGTTGTGCATACAAAAAAGAACATCATGAGAAAACAAGTGCCATAAAGGATAATACACGTGTTAAAATACACGCATCAAATCATGAATCATAAACGATGCTGCAAAATACATGTGCTGCAATACATGCCTCATAATACAGGCGTACACAAATACATGCAGCATATGAGATATGGAAGACACACTCAGGTTAACGCACAGGCAACATGCCAAACGCTCACAGCCCCCAAAGAGATAACATTGTGATAGGGACTATAGCACACCGGGTAACTAAGAACACCATTAAAAGCATTAACATGTACATACATGATAAAGTATTTAAAGTATGCACGCTGGCCTATTTACATACTGCTTACCAAAGAGCGAGGTAAGCAGGGCACAGACAAATTACAAAGTACATGCTGTAGTAAGAGGTGGCTAAAGCAAACGAGTATGATGCAGTTGGATCTGGAGGGTTTGTCAAAGTTAAAATGAAGTCAGTCGGTATGGTTTGAGATGTATATATCGAGGTTTTTGTTGATGATATTGATAGAGAAAGCAATTACTATATGATTTGGTGGAAGTTCCTTAAAGGAACAACTCGAGTAAAGAAAAAAGATTTCTCAAAATTATGGCTAAAATGTTTTCTATAATTTAAAAGGGTGTTTATGTACTGAATCGCAAAATTCGTTGGATATCCAACATCCGTACCATCATAACCCTGTTACACAATTTTATATGTGGTGATTAAACTACCCTGTGTGTATCACCACCAAAGATACGGAAGTTGAAGAATGGTTTTCATCATTGGCCTTTGGGTAAGAACACTGATCAAAAAAACCATAGCTGAAGATGCGCTGATTGTCTGGATAAGGGATGTAATTTAGATTGACAATATACTTTATGTAATGGCATTGCACTTGTTCCAATGCAACAAAATGTTTATGTAAATGAGGGAACCAGACATCTATAACATATTCAAATATACGTCTGATGAAGGAAAGGCACAACTTTACAAGATTATTTGCCGATCTGTATTTGTAAGGTTAAACAATTACGTATAGTAGCATTGCCATATAATTGTAATTTCTTTTTCAGATCAGGTTTCGAATTCTCCATGTGGGGATTGGCTTCCCTATAAAAACGAAGAATGTGTCATATTAGTTTATAAAGCTGGTATGCAAAACAAAGTAGATGCTGAAGTTGTTTGCAATGCATTCCGTGTGGCGTTGAACGAAACGGATTTACCGAAATTAATAACAGTCAAGACAAAAGAGAAACAAGAGTTTTTGCAAAAAATGCTGTTCAAAGATTTTCTAACATCGGACAATGTCTGGATGGGCTTGGACTTGGGAAGTGATGGTAATTTCAGTTGGAATGATGGGACGAAATTATTATTTACTAATTTTGCCGATAAAGTCGTGGAAGGAAAAGCAGATATTGAACGTAACTGCGTACAAATGACATCTGGAGAAGGAGTCTATAAAACTGGAAGTTGGACTAGAGCATCCTGTACAAAAAGAAATGCTGTTGTTTGTGAAAGGATTCAACACTTGTCCTTAGCTGCGTTGCAAAATGTTGTTTTAAACCTGAAATTGGAAATGGAGAGGAATAAACAGGAACACGAGCAAAAATTAAGTGAAGTGAAAACCGAAACGGATCTGAAAGTTAAGGATCTGAGAAATGAGTCTGAACAGAAAAATAATGCGGTCCATCAGAAAATTGCTGAAGCCAATCAACAGATTGCTACTTTAATGAATAATTTAGGTAAGTTTCTGAAAATTGGTGAATCGGCTTTTTGGTTTTCTTTTTAGCATTTCTTTAACCGTCTCAATGATGGCATCTTGATAAAGGTTAGCTTCACAAGGGGTAAAATTACAGTCCTCAGGTGCTCTGCGAGTGTTCTGATAAGCCCTGAGTGAAGGGCCTTAGATCAGTATGTATTAATAGCTACCATAGTCGAACACAGTACTCATAGCGACCATGCCGTAAAGGACAATGCTTACCATGCGACCATGCTTACTCATGCATTATCATAGTGACAAATTTGATCTCTCGTATACTAGCAGGGACCAGCACAATTCCGGCATGCAGAACGAGTGTAGGTTATACTGTTTTATTGCATATCTTCTCCCAGTCATCCCACTCCATCATTTTAATTTGTCTGGATTTAACCTGTCCCATGTCAGTGTCCATTGTTATGCATCCCTACATGCCGTCCTAGGAATTCCAATGCAGTTTCTTCCCCAGTTATCACCGCCCAGCTCTTGGATTTATAATGTCGTTTTGCGTATTCATGTGCTCGCATGATAAACATTCCAGTGACGACAAGAGATGGTGCCCCTGGATAGCTCTATAACTTTAGAATGGCAATGATGATAAACCCATTGGTTCGTGTCTAGAAGCTGCCTAGTCTAAAGACAGATGCATTTAGTTCTAATAATATTCTGAAATGTCGTGGCATCATATTTGTGTTGAGTTTGAATTACTATTGTTATCTCCCCTGCTCACCTCTTCGTCGAATTACTTTTCTATTTTTTTTTGCTTTCTGAAGACTTTTAAAATACCTACTCACTGTATTTTTCTGCCTTGTTTATTCCTCCCTCCATCCCTCTCCCCCCCCCTAACCAAAGTAAAAATCGCCTAAACGTAATGATAGTGCTTTATGAAGCACTCTTATGTGGCTTTTATATCTGGAGAATGGTGGGGTAGAGGAGCTACATACATCGGGTGGGGTAAAGGAGCTACA